>JANJGK010002912.1:0-106244 GCA_039081455.1 Macrobrachium rosenbergii | reverse complement strand
ATGGTGAGAGTCGATTCACTGTCACCATGAATTCAAAGTGAATCCGTGGTGACAGGATTGAAGGTCTATGATTAAAGGACGTCTAGGATTGAAGGTCTAGAATTAAAGTAGGATTAAAGAACTTGTAGGATTGAAGGTGTAGGATTAAAGGACTTCTAGGATTGAAGGTTTAGGATTAAAGTAGGATGAAAGGACATCTAGGATTGTAGGTGTAGGATTAAAGAATGATTAAAGGACGTCTAGGATTCAAGGTCTATGATTAAAGTAGGATGAAAGGACTTCTAGGATTGAAGGTGTAGGATTAAAGTAGGATTAAAGGACCTCTAGGATTGGAGGTCTAGGGTTGAAGCAGGTCAAAGGACGTCTAGTATTCAATTCAATTCAATTCAATGAGGGGGGTCAGGATAGAGTGGGGGTTCGATTACAAATCGATTTAAACCCCTAAGGGAGGGTCCCCCGGAAGGAAGATAAGGTTTGGAAAGGGGTAAAAGGGAGGTGAAATGAAGGTATAAGGGGAAGGATAAAAGAATGGGACAGACCCATTTGTCATTTAGTTACAGTTTACTGCAGGAAAGGTACGGCAAAGGGCCAGGGGCGAAAGTCTTATCTTATGTACGGGCTCCAATATTGGGATCGTCCTCCTTCCCTCCCCCCCTACAGGGGGAGGGGGAAGGAGGACTCAAATCACTATGCTATGTATACTCGTACATTGGAGAAGTGCAATTCGTTAGTAGCGTTAGTTTCTCTTGCTCTCTTCCCGAGCAAGACAGAGGGTGGGTCAGTTTCAGCAGCAGCAGGTGCAACGAGAGCCTACGATATAATATAATAATTGTGCAAAGAATTAACACCTGGGGTGGAGTGCCGTACAATGCCAAGTGCTGTTTTTTTGTATTTTTTTGTATTTTTTATGAAAGTATCCAGGTGAGAGCAGAGGCGAATGACAATAATGCGAAGGAACAAATCACACGTGCATATGTATGCATATTAATACACATACATACACACCCCCATGCAAGAATAAGTTGTCATTCGTCAGGAAATATTGCTCTTAAGTCTATAAAGATGCATATACAGAGTATATATATACATGTACGCCACACAGTTGCGTGCATACCTGCAGTCGTCTTAAAACTATTGTTAGTAGTGGGACTTAGACTATCTCATTGCGTGGGCGGGTTAGCTTATAGACTCCTTGCCTTTCCAATGACTGCCTTTTCCTTATATTTTTTTCCTTTTTATTTTATTTTATTTGCGGGGGCGGGTTAGTTAAGGTAGTTTACTAAACTCCTTGCTTTTCTAATTACCGCCTTTCCCTTATATTTTTTTTTTCTTTTTGGTTAGTATTAGTGTGTTAGTATCTACTTATAGTTAACGTGGGCTACTGAGGGACGTATTCATTTATACACACATTCATCCAACGGGCCTCATTCATCTCAGTCATTCAAAATATATATACGCGCGACGCTCGAATGTCTATGTCGGGAAGTGGGTGGGGAAGGCTACCGGTAGCCCTCCCCCTCCCTCATCTCTACAGTGCGTGGTAGAGTGTGTGTTGTGTGCTTCCAGCTCCACCACTGATAAGCCCCGCCCACCGCATACCAGACCCCCCCCCCCCCGTGCTCCCGACGGCCGCGAGGGGAGGAACCTAGGGGTGACCCCCTAGAATCTCCCCACCCAACAATGCGGCGAGCCGACACTCAGCTTGGTCCGTTGCTATGGGAGGGAGGGTGGGTGGTTGCTAGGGTAGTGACAGCAAGTCAAGCAGACGGACGTCTCCGTCTCGCCCACCTGACTGTCACGTGAGAAAGTGCGGACTACTTCTCACCGCGTTTGCAAACTCGATACGATAATGTACTTATTAGATATAATCATAATAATACATAAATTGTATAGAAATTAATTTAATTGCGTCGGTACTATTTGAATGGACATGTATGCATACGCAAGCCCGTGTTTAAAACACGCAGCCCCGCACACACCCATGCCCATTGCAAGATTACATTACTAAGTCGTGTTGAAGCATAATTTTAGTTGTGGCTGCCGCTGTCACCGTCATTGTCTGCAAAGATGGGGTCGGTTAAATCGTCTTGGATGTATCTAGAAAGTCGTCGCCACCAGAGGTGCGTTCCATAGTCTTCGTCGTCTAAAGAAATGAAACTGTCTGTCGTGAGTTCTTCGTCCTGGTCAGCGAGCTTCTGCCAAACCCTGTCTGCAAGTCGGTGGTGACGGTAATTGATCGCTTCAGTGCGATACCTTACATGGAGTCTCTCTCTCCGCACCACCATCCCATCTCCCAGACTGCGGTTATCGCAGCCATCTATCCAACACAGGTGAGGTGGGTGTGTGGGGTGAGGTGAAGAAAAGCTTTCGACGTCAGAATGCTATGAAAAAAGAACAAAAACGAGTGACAGAGAGAGAGAGAGAGAGGCAGGGAGACAGAGAGAGAGAGAGACAGGAGAGAGAGGCAGAGAAGCAGTTTTCCACGATTAAAAAAAGCCAGACCGGAAATGATCAAGCGGCCTGCCATGTGCCCCGTCCATTTCAGCCTCTCTCTCTCTCTCTCTCTCTCTCTCTCTCTCTCTCTCTCTCTCTCTCTCTCTCTCTCTCTCTCTCTCTGGCGTCACCTTTTTTTGTTCCTATGAAAGTCGATATTGATCAGTATCAAAATAAACCAAAGAAATGCATGCACTTGTGCATCGATTTCCACTCCAGTGCAATTGGGCATTAATTTCCATTTCAATGCAATTATGCATTGAAAGCCAATTCAATGCACTTGTGCATTGATTTCCACTTCAATGCACTTGTGCATTGTTTTTCACTTCAATGCAATTGTGCATTGTTTTTCACTTCAATGCAATTGTGCATTGATTTCCACTTCAATGCAATTGTGCATTGATTTCCACTTCAATGCAATTGTGCATTGTTTTTCACTTCAATGCAATTGTGCATTGATTTCCACTTCCATGCAATTGTGCATTGATTTCCACTTCAATGCAATTGTGCATTGATTTCCACTTCAGTGCAATTCTGCATTGATTTCTTCTTCAGTGCAATTGTATTGATTTCCATTTCAATGCAACTGCCCATTAATTACCATTTCACTGCACTTGTGCACTGATTTACACTTCAGTGCACTTGTGCATTGATTTCCCGCTTCAAAGTACTTGTGCATTGATTACACCTTAATGTGCTTGTGCATTGATTACCACATTAATGTACTTGTGTATTGATTACTACTTCACCGCACTTGGGGATTGATTACTACTTCAAGGCATTTCTGCATTGATTTCCACTTCAGTGCATTTGTGCACTGTTTCCACTTTAATGCACTTGTGCATTGATTTCCAGTTCAATGCATTTGTGCATTGATTACCACTTTGATATACTAGTGCATTGATTGGCACTTTAATACACTTGTGCATTGATTTCCCCTTCAAAGAACTTGTGCATTGATTTCTGCTTCACTGTACTTGTGCATTGATTTCCACTGCAATGCACATATGCATTGATTTCCCCTTCAAAGAACTTGTGCATTGATTTCTGCTTCACTGTACTTGTGCATTGATTTCCACTGCAATGCACATATGCATTGATTTCCCCTTCAAAGTACTTGTGCATTGATTTCCACTTCAGTGCAACTGGGCATTGATTCCACATTAATGCAATGCGCATATGTGCTTTGATTATCACTTCAATGCACTTGTGCATTGAAAGTCAATTCAGTGCATTGATTTCCACTTCAATGCACTTGTGCACTAATTTACACTTCAATGCAATTGTGCATTGATTTCCACTTGAATGTAATTGTGTATTGATTTCCACATTAATGCATTTGTGCATTGAGTACCACTTCACTGTTCTTGTGCATTGATTCCCATTCAACGCACTTGTGTATTTATTTCCACTTCTTGTACTTGTGCATTGATTTTCACTCTGATGCACTTGTGCATTGATTTCCACTTCAATGCACTTGTGGATTGATTACCATTTCAATGCACTCTTGAATTGATTACCATTTCAATGCACTTGTGCATTGATTTCCACTTCAATGCACTCGTGGATTGATTACCACTTCAGTGCACTTATGCATTGATTTCCACCTCAATGTACTTGTGCATTGATATCCACTTCAATGCATTTCTGCATTGATTTCCATTTCAATGCAATTATGCATTGATTTGCACTAAAATGCATTTCTGCATTGATTTCCATTTCAATGCACTTTTGCATTGATCTCCACTCCAATACACTTATGCAATGATTACCACTTCAATGTACATTGAATTCAACTTCAATGCACTTGTATATTAATATTCACTTCAGTGCACTTGTGCATTGATTTCCAGTTTAATGCACTTGTGCATTTGTGCATTGATTGCCACGTCAATGCACTTGTGCATTGATATCCACTTAAATGCAGTTGTGCATTGATTACCCCTTAATGCACTTGTGCATTGATTACCACATCAATGCACTTGTGCATTGATTTCCAATTCAATGCACTTGTGCATTGATTTCCACTTTAATGCACTTGTGCATTGATTTCCACTTCAATGCACTTGTGCATTGATTTCCACTTCAATGCACTTGTGCATTGTAAATACCTCAATGTACTTTTGCACTGATTGTCACATCAATGCGCTTGTGCATTGATTACCCCTTAATGAATATATAACTGATATATGAAGGAGATTTGTTCAAGTGAAACGCTCAATTAGATGGGTCTTATCAAAGCATTATCAAAGTAATTCTCATTCTTTATTATTATTATTATTATTATTATTATTATTATTATTATTATTATTATTATTATTATTATTCACATAAGATGAAGAACCCTATTCATACAGAGAGAGAGAGAGAGAGAGAGAGAGAGAGAGAGAGAGAGAGAGAGAGAGAGAGAGAAGCCCACCACAGAAGGGGCCACTGACTTGACATTCTGAAGCTTCCAGAGAATATCATGAAGGTGTCCATTCGAAAGAAGTGACAGAAAGTAATGGGAAATGCAGAAAGAAGAAGAAGAGATCAGCTACTAGAAAAACAGATGAATTAACAAATTAAATAAATAGATAAAAACGTAAGTAAATTATTAAAATACAAGGAGTAATGCATTGCTTCTTCTTTTGAACTCCTAAAGTTCCAATTGAACGACATCTTCTGAAGGGAGGCTGTTCACAGCTTCTTATCTTTCGCAGACTTTCCAAATCTCTTCCCCACAGACGAACGCAGACAACCCATCTACTACATTACATTATTCCGGAGCATTCATTGGAATTTATGGAATGTATAAGTAATATACAAACTGGTCCCTTGCCCTCCACAAGCAAGGAATTATTGGGCTTCGTTTCTGCAATTGAATTTGCCGTCAAGCATGAGTTATAAATCCGGAAAATCCAGGGAGTGGGATTATTTAGTCTGAAGGGATTCTGTGTGTGTGTTTTTTTTTTTATTTTTGAAGGCAAAAAACACAAACACATACAAAGCTTGACCAATTGAACACCTTAATATTCTTTAGAAGCTTGAATTTCAAGTCAATGGACTGTTTAGTGGGCTTCTTGTTCCACATAAATAGGGTTCTTCGTCTTCTGAATAATAATAATAATAATAATAATAATAATAATAATAATAATAATAATAATAATAATAATAATAATAATAATTTTTTCACACTTATGAGTTTCGAGAACGAAACCTGAAATATCTGAATCATTGTTAAAGGCTTCTTCTTCCTCTTCTTCTTCTTTTAACGTACATTATATAATAATAATAATAATAATAATAATAATAATAATAATAATAATAATAATAATAATAATAATAATAATAATAATAACAATAATAATAATATTATTATTATTATTATTATTATCATTATTATTATTATTATTATTATTATTATTATTATTATTATTATTATTATTATTATTATTATTATTATTATTATTGAGAAGATGAAGAAGAAGCCTATTCATAAGGAAGAAGAAGCAGCCCACCACAGAAGGGGCCACTGACTTGAAATCCAAGAAGAAGCTTTCCAAGCACATGAAGGTGTTCATTTGAAAGGAGTAACAGAAGGTACTGGGAAACACGGGAAGAACAGACCACTTATTCAAAAGGGAAAAATAAATGAACAAATGACTAAATAGGAAAAATCTAAGTAAATGATTAGAATGCAAGGAAGGAGAATACTATTAGGGTACTGGAGCATTGCATCTCCGCTTGAAACATCTAAATGAATAATGAATGAATGCTAATGAATGCTCTCATTAGATGAAATTTTTTCATCAAAAATGTAAATAATAACGTTGCTTGGCTTGGTAGATTTGCTTGCTTGTAATACTGCTTGCTTGCTTGATAGATTTGCTTGCTTGCTTGTTAGACTGCTTGCTTGGCTTGATAGATTTGCTTGCTAGATTGCTTGCTTGCTTATTTGCTGTGTTTGCTTTGCTGGCTATGCTTGCTTGCTTGCTTTGCTTGTTTGCTTGCTTGCCTTGCTTGTTTTGCTAGCTTCCGTCTTGCTTGCTTGCTTTGCTCTCTTACTTGCTCTCTTAGCTTGCTTGCATGCTTGCTTGTTTTACTTGCTTGCCTCCTTGGCTTGCTTTGCTTGCTTGTTTGATTGCTTGCTTGCTTACTTGCCTGTTTGCTTGCTTTGCTTGCCTGCTTTATTTGCTTGCACACTTGCTTGCTTTAATTGCATGCTTGCTTTGCTTGCCTGCTTTATTTGCTTGCGCGCTTGCTTGCTTTAATTGCATGCTTGCTTTACTTGCTTGCCTTGCTTGCTTTGCTTACTTTGCTTCCTTGCTAGCTTTGCCTTCTTGCTTGCTTTGCTTCCTTGCTAGCTTTGCCTTCTTGCTTGCTTGCTTGCTTTGCTTGCTTGCTAGCTTTGCCTTCTTGCTTGCTTGCTTGCTTTGCTTCCTTGCTAGCTTTGCCTTCTTGCTTGCTTTGCTTCCTTGCTAGCTTTGCCTTCTTGCTTGCTTTGCTTCCTTGCTAGCTTTGCCTTCTTGCTTGCTTTGCTTCCTTGCTAGCTTTGCCTTCTTGCTTGCTTTGCTTCCTTGCTAGCTTTGCCTTCTTGCTTGCTTTGCTTCCTTGCTAGCTTTGCCTTCTTGCTTGCTTGCTTGCTTTGCTTCCTTGCTAGCTTTGCCTTCTTGCTTGCTTTGCTTCCTTGCTAGCTTTGCCTTCTTGCTTGCTTTGCTTCCTTGCTAGCTTTGCCTTCTTGCTTGCTTCCTTGCTAGCTTTGCCTTCTTGCTTGCTTCCTTGCTAGCTTTGCCTTCTTGCTTGCTTCCTTGCTAGCTTTGCCTTCTTGCTTGCTTTGCTTCCTTGCTAGCTTTGCCTTCTTGCTTGCTTTGCTTCCTTGCTAGCTTTGCCTTCTTGCTTGCGTGCTTACTTTGCAGTTAAAACCAACCACATGACTCAGCAATAACGAGGAGTGTCAAAAATATAGAAATTAAGAAGAAGAAGAGAGTTGGAACCAACCTGTTCTGTGGCTGACAACAGGATGGGAGTCGATTCGCACTTTTGGCCCTTTTTTTTTTTTTCATTACAGTTAGGGGTTCCTTAACGCAATCCCGATTACGTATGTATACACACCCACACACACATATATATGTATAGATAAATATCAAAAACAGTATATGCAGTTCATTGGGAGACAATGAATCTGTCTTGAGAGTCACAAAAGACGAAATCCGAATGTGTGTGACGTTGCAGATCCCGAATGACTCTCGCAATAAGTAAATAAAAGCTCAAACGTCGTTTTCTTCACTCTTTGCCCCTGCCACTTTGAACTCCCTTTCAGTGTTCCCCGAGGAACATTATTCCACCTCAAGGTTTTCTCTCATTATGTAGGTGTGTGTGTGTAGTGGTTATTTTCTGTTCGTTGTGTTTTAGCCTTTGCGAACAAAAATTTTGTTCCTTGTCAGATTACTAAATGAATTTTTGAATAATAATAACAATAATAACAATAATAATAATAATTGCAAAAGAGCCGAACCTTATGGAAACTTTGTTGTATATAGAAATACAGAATCACACTGAAATTGGTACAAATGCATTTATCATTAACTCCAAAGTATCCAACCACCAGGGAGTGTTAATGGCTTCCCTAATGGCTTTCCTGGTGGTTGCTGAACATTTGAGCTGGAACACTGCCGAGGTCATATTTGGAATAGGAACAGGAACCATCCACCTCCTACAGGGATTCCTCTTGAGTAACGATCACGGATGAAGACAGTCACCTGCGAAGATGCAATTCTATTTTTATAATATAACGTTGTGTGGTAAAGTAGATATGAGCAAGATATCTATCGATCTATCTATCTATCGGTAGATATATATATATATATATATATATATATATATATATATATATATATTTATGTATATATATGTATATATATATATATATATATATATATATATATATATATATATATATATATATATATATATATATATATATATATATATATATATATATATATATAATGAAAGCCACTTAGTCTGCTTTGGACACTAATTAATAAACCCCAATTAGTCTGCTTAGGACACTTCTCCTTAATAAAACCCAATTAGTCTGCTTTGGATCCTTCTTCTTAATAAAACCCAATTAGTCTGCTTCGGACAATTCTTCTTAATAAAACCCAATTAGTCCGCTTAGGACACTTCTTAATAAAACCCAATTAGTCTGCTTAGGACACTTCTTCTTAATAAAACCCAATTAGTCTGCTTCGGACACTTCTTCTTAATAAAACCCAATTCGTCTGCTTCGGACACTTCTTCTTAATAAAACCCAATTAGTCTGCTTAGGACACTTCTCCTTAATAAAACCCAATTAGTCTGCTTTGGATCCTTCTTCTTAATAAAACCCAATTAGTCTGCTTCGGACAATTCTTCTTAATAAAACCCAATTAGTCCGCTTAGGACACTTCTTCTTAATAAAACCCAATTAGTCTGCTTTGGACCCTTCTTCTTAATAAAACCCAATTAGTCTGCTTCGGACACTTCTTCTTAATAAAACCCAATTAGTCTGCTTAGGACACTTCTTCTTAATAAAACCCAATTAGTCTGCTTAGGACACTTCTTCTTAATAAAACCCAATTAGTCTGCTTTGTATCCTTCGTCTTAATAAAACCCAATTAGTCTGCTTCGGACACTTCTTCTTAATAAAACCCAATTAGTCTGCTTCGGACACTTCTTCTTAATAAAACCTAATTAGTCTGCTTCGGACACTTCTTAATAAAACCCAATTAGTCTGCTTTGGATCCTTCTTCTTAATAAAACCCAATTAGTCTGCTTTGGATCCTTCTTCTTAATAAAACCCAATTAGTCTGCTTCGGACACTTCTTCTTAATAAAACCCAATTAGTCTGCTTAGGACACTTCTTCTTAATAAAACCCAATTAGTCTGCTTAGGACACTTCTTCTTAATAAAACCCAATTAGTCTGCTTAGGACACTTCTTCTTAATAAAACCCAATTAGTCTGCTTAGGACACTTCTTCTTAATAAAACCCAATTAGTCTGCTTCGGACACTTCTTAATAAAACCCAATTAGTCTGCTTTGGATCCTCCTTCTTAATAAAACCCAATTAGTCTGCTTTGGATCCTTCTTCTTAATAAAACCCAATTAGTCTGCTTCGGACACTTCTTCTTAATAAAACCCAATTAGTCTGCTTCGGACACTTCTTCTTAATAAAACCCAATTAGTCTGCTTAGGACACTTCTTAATAAAACCCAATTAGTCTGCTTAGGACACTTCTTCTTAATAAAACCCAATTAGTCTGCTTCGGACACTTCTTCTTAATAAAACCCAATTAGTCTGCTTCGGACACTTCTTCTTAATAAAACCCAATTAGTCTGCTTCGGACACTTCTTCTTAATAAAACCCAATTAGTCTGCTTCGGGCACTTCTTAATAAAACCCAATTAGTCTGCTTTGGATCCTTCTTCTTAATAAAACCCAATTAGTCTGCTTTGGATCCTTCTTCTTAATAAAACCCAATTAGTCTGCTTCGGACACTTCTTCTTAATAAAACCCAATTAGTCTGCTTCGGACACTTCTTAATAAAACCCAGATAGTCTGCTTAGGACACTTCTTCTTAATAAAACCTAATTAGTCTGCTTAGGAAACTTCTTCTTAATAAAACCCAATTAGTCTGCTTAGGACACTTCTTCTTAATAAAACCCAATTAGTCTGCTTCGGACACTTCTTAATAAAACCCAGATAGTCTGCTTCGGACACTTCTTCTTAATAAAACCCAGATAGTCTGCTTTGGATTCTTCTTCTTAATAAAACCCAATTAGTCTGCTTCGGACACTTCTTCTTAATAAAACCCAGATAGTCTGCTTCGGACACTTCTTCTTAATAAAACCCAGATAGTCTGCTTCGGACACTTCTTCTTAATAAAACCCAGATAGTCTGCTTTGGATCCTTCTTCTTAATAAAACCCAATTAGTCTGCTTCGGACACTTCTTCTTAATAAAACCCAATTAGTCTGCTTCGGACACTTCTTCTTAATAAAACCCAATTAGTCTGCTTCGGACACTTCTTCTTAATAAAACCCAATTAGTCTGCTTCGGACACTTCTTCTTAATAAAACCCAATTAGTCTGCTTCGGACACTTCTTCTTAATAAAACCCAATTAGTCTGCTTCGGACACTTCATCTTAATAAAACCCAATTAGTCTGCTTCGGACACTTCATCTTAATAAAACCCAATTAGTCTGCTTCGGACACTTCTTCTTAATAAAACCCAATTAGTCTGCTTCTGACACTTCTTCTTAATAAAACCCAATTAGTCTGCTTCGGACACTTCTCCTTAATGAAACCCAATTAGTCTGCTTCGGACACTTCTCCTTAATGAAACCCAATTAGTCTGCTTCGGACACTTCTTCTTAATAAAACCCAATTAGTCTGCTTCTGACACTTCTTCTTAATAAAACCCAATTAGTCTGCTTCGGACACTTCTCCTTAATGAAACCCAATTAGTCTGCTTCGGACACTTCTCCTTAATGAAACCCAATTAGTCTGCTTCGGACACTTCTTCTTAATAAAACCCAATTAGTCTGCTTCTGACACTTCTTCTTAATAAAACCCAATTAGTCTGCTTCGGACACTTCTCCTTAATGAAACCCAATTAGTCTGCTTCGGACACTTCTTCTTTAGAAAGGCTAAGAAGTAGAAGAAGAAGAAGAAGAAGACCTAGGCCTATGTTATAGTGGGCAGGACAGACCATTTAACAAGTTGATTGATTGATTGACGATTGACTGTCTGTGTCAGATGGCTAATAGTGAATGTGTACACACGGGATTGTGGAAACTATTCATGACTTAATTGCTTTTGTGTTTTTATTGTATCGAGATTGGCTTTATGCCATCACATTGTTTCACCTGGGGACTTTCGTTTAACAGAGAGAGAGAAAGAGAGAGAGAGAGAGAGACAGAGAGAGAGGGAGCGGGCGGGGGGGGGGGGAAGGTTTCATTACCAACAATCTTTTGTGCAGCAAAAGCGAAATACTTGTGTGTTCCCATCAAGTTATTTACTGTAGGAATTGTTGTTCAAATCAGTATACAGACATTATTTCGGCGTCTGATACCTACAGTCTTTACAGTGCTAAGTCGTAGTGTCCAAACAATCAATTCCTGTTCGTGATTCAGAAAGCGGTTCAGCTTTGCACCATCACATCTCTGGAGGCGAAATTAATTTTCACCTCCGTTATATATCTGCATAAAACCAGCATTTGCAGTGGTTGCTGAGGGATGCATTCAGCCTCCCTCCCTCCCTCCCTCCCTCTCTCTCTCTCTCTCATGTGTTATCAATTATAAGAGAAACCAACCGACTGTTGCAGATTTGCTCTTTCGGAAACACCGGCTGCAAATGTCGTTGCTGTGTAAGGGACGCTAGACCTATATATGTCATTCATGTATCAGTTTTAAACTGCCGTTGAATGAAAAAGGCCTCATATGTTTTTAGTTGTTCTGGTTCCTGGAACTGAGGTCTGTGGCGTCATCCTACAGCCACTGTAAAGGTCTGAAGTTCATCCGTTTTCACTTGCAATTTGAACGAAAGTTTTGGTGGATATACAGGTGGAATGAAAAAAAATTAAATAATTCGTCTAAATTCGTTGAAGGTTTTACAGTAATTACAGCTGTAAACAGATACAGTAGGTTTTGTAGCCAAAAGCTGAAGACATTAGGCCTAAAACGTGACAGTTACAGCATTTAAGTTTGTAGCTGAGTTTGATGTTTTTCATTACAAATTCTCTCTCTCTCACTAAAGCATTCACGATCGGCTTGTTGTTTTCACTAATGTAAAAACAGAAACTCGAAGGATTTTTGAGAGAGAGAGAGAGAGAGAGAGAGAGAGAGAGAGAGAGAGAGAGAGAGAGAGAGAGCACATTCAGTGATGGGAGGAAAGAGGAAAGACTGGAAGCCTATGTGTATATATTTCCCTCATCTCTCCAAGTGTGGCTGGACTGCGCCTGTTGGCATCACCGTCCAGAAGCCACCATGAGATCATCGGACTTTGGATCCTGATGACGATTTTCGGCGCCTTTTGACACTCGTCCTGATTTCCTCCAAGAGTCGCCATTGGTTCAGTTCACAGAATCAGTCTCAGAGCCATAGGGGGATTCCTGCTGCCTGTCCTCGAGGGAATCGGAACTGAAAGAGACGCGACAGAAAACAAGCCTTTTGGGAGCACTGAACCTGGTGAGATTTCCTTTCTAGCCTCGCACCTGCCCCTACAGATGGCGGCTTCTTGCGAGGCTTTTTTCTGTTTTTAATTCAAACCACCTGCTGGCTCACTGAGGCCTGTTCGAGGCTAGGCGTCCTCCATCACAGGGTGATTGGGTGCCTGTGCGAGGCTAGAATGACAGGGTGGCTCAGAAAAAGAACGGACGAACACTGCGTTCCCATGCCATACATTGACCCTGACTTCAACTTGATCTAAGCACTTATCGAGTCATAGTCTCAAGTACTAAGGTGTTTATAGGAATAACTTCATTAAAGTATAGAAGTAAGGACCACTTATAGTCTGTTGACTGTATCAGAAGATAGGGTCAAAGCCTTTAGTCAGTCGAGCACCAGGAACCGGAAGAGGAGGCCATAGAACGAAGGCAGGAACTAATGACGTAAGGCATTAGACCGATGCCTCAGTATATAAAAAGATATATTTCTTTTTACCTTCCAAACCAAACTTTGTCAGGCGTGTGGTTTGACGAATCTGGTTTGATTTAAACCACTGAGGTTTAACGGTTGGATTTTGTCTTGTTAAGATGCGGGTTTATATTTAAATGAGTAACGACAGCAGGTGACTCAGGTTGGTTTCAGAGAGACGAAGAAGATGACCTAGACCTATATATTATGTCGGTCAAACAGACCACTGAACAAGAATGTAGTCTTATGTATAACTTGCTTTTATCATTCAGTTACGTAAGAAAATAATCCTCGAGTTAAATCCATTTTAAATCCTCTAAGTATATACCTGTAGAACTTCCACCTCAAGTAACGGATTTCGGAATAGCCCTAGACTGGAATTGTCATCCATCAGGCGTATAGCTACGGAGATAGACTAAAATGCTCTTGATACATGCACCTGTTTGCATGCGTGTGTGTGTGTGTGTGTGTGTGTGTGAGAGAGAGTATTTGTTAGCGGATTTATATACCGGATTATAAGGCCAGAACTAATAGTGTGGGTGGGTATCATTCCTCTGTCCACCCATGGTTGGGGATGAGGCACGTGCGCATAAGCGGCGCGTGATTGTCTGACAGTCAACGTGTCCGATACCCTTGGCTTATTGTGATAAATATTAAACTATTTCTTCGGTAACGTATTCGAATATTGATATATACAAAGAACCCCCATACCTTCTTTTACAAATCATAAAAATGCCGATTTGTATCAATAATACGAGAATATAGTCAAACGAAAGACGAGTTTGTGTAAAACAGTCTACTCAGATCAAACACAAACGAACGAGCGATGGGTTTCAATAATCATTATGCTTTATCGCACCGGTACATAATATACCCAAAGCTACACTTGCTACAGTCCTGTGCTCACAAACTTTACAGATTACAAGGTTTCCTTATGACTAAAAATTTGTTCTATGTACGATTTCATCGAATGAATATGAAAATAGCTTTACCATGGTACCAAAGTTATATAATCCACATCCGGAAACCGGAAAAGTAACCTTTATTGATGTTGACCTCCAGAACACGAAGCATTGGCAAGCGAACGATAGGCCTAGTCATCAGATATCTCATTTTACTGGCCCGCTTTCAAGCACTCTTTCATTTCATGTCAATCAAACTACTTTCAGATTGTAACCTTTATTTATTCATTTTATCTAAGTACCATTCCAATGCCTTCGTTGAAAAAGGACGTCTAGGCCAGCCTCTTACGCGGACATAATGTCATCAGCACAATGGATGACGAGAACTCAGTGAGATTTCAAACTTTTGCTCGATATGTTATTTGTTAAAACACTCCTAAAATTGCCCAGTTACTGAGTTGTTATAGATATGAATGCTCAAAGAAAAATCATATATGTAAGCAAAGTATTCTGAAAGAAAACGGCGATACCATTGTCATGCATCGAGTGAAATTTCGCGCCCTCAGTCCACCCAGTGTTGAGTTGAGGTGGTCGCTCCTTCCTTCCTCCCACCTTCTCCAGACATCTTCATAGACGACAACATTGAATGTTATTTCGAATATTCCCTATTCAGGTAATTTGCACGTAAGAAATTATTAAAACTCCTTTTATTAGCACTCGCGCAGCCAGACGTCTTTTTATTTACAGTGAGAAAAAGCATAAGTATTGAAACCTCATCGTTCGTTTGTGCTTGATTGGCATAGACTATGTGATGCAAGTTCATCTTTCGTGTGCTTCTATTGTGATGTTATTATCGAAATAAATTGGTTTGCTTATGATCTATATCAGCTTGTGTGAGGGTTCTTTGTATATCTAAGCATTCAGATTATTACTGAAGATGAAGTTTGAATTTTTATCACAGTAAGCAGCCATATCGGAAACATTGATTTCAACCAATCACCAGCTGGCTAAGCTATGCGTCTGTCACAATAACCGAAAAGCTACGTTGGTGAGTGGACAGATGGAATGAGACTGACTGTAATTTATTGGTGGGGACCAAGATTAACCATGAACCTAGATTTATCACTTCATTGACCTTGAAAGCATCTCTCGTGATGGCTACCTACTGTAGGCCTATGTCGGTCGACTCGAGACGAATGTGAAGTTCGCCAACACTTTCATCTTCTTCTGATATGAAGACTTTTGGAAGAGAACTTGTTATAAATGAACTCTGGCTCAATCATGTTGTCATATTGAAAGAGAGAGAGGGAGAGATTGAGAGCAGTTCTCTCTCTCTCTCTCTCTCTCTCTCTCTCTCTCTCTCTCTCTCTCTCTCTCTCTCTCTCTCTCTCTCCGTCACGAGCAGTCGTGTCCCTCTGTATGTCGGTTATAGCCGGTCCTGTCTGTCTTCTTGTCTGTCTCTGTCATGAGCTATCTTGTCTGCCTGTCTCTCACAAGCAGTCCTGTCTGTCTTTCTGCCTCTGTCACAAGGGTCCGGTCTGTCTGTCTTTGTTAAATTCAATCTTGTCTGTCTGTCTCTGTCATAAGCAATCTTATCTGCCTGTATGTCACAAGCACTTCTGCCTGCCTGTCTGTCACCATCAGTCTTATCAGTCAGTCTGCCTTTGTCAAGCAATCTTGTCTGTCGGTGTGTATATGCCACAAGCAATCTTGTCTGTCAGTCTGTGTCTGTCACAATCACTATTGCCTGTCTGTCACTGTCACAAGCAATCTTGTCTGTCAGTCTGTCTGTCACAATCACTATTGCCTGTCTGTTACTGTCACAAGCAGTTTTGTCCGTCTGTGTCACAAGCAATCTTGGCTGTGTGTCTGTCTGTCACTCACAAACGTTGTCTGTCTGTCTGTCTGTCACTGTTGCATGCAATCTTGTCTATATGTCTGTCTGTCACTCACAAACGTTGTCTGTCTGTCTGCCACTGTCATAAGCAATCTTGTCTGACTGTCCATGTCTGTACAAGCAATCTTGTATGTGTGTCTGCATCTGTCACAAGCAGTCTTGTCTGTCTGTCTGTGGCTGTCACAAGCTATCTTGTCTGTTTGCCTGTCTGTCACAGGGAATATTATCTGTCTGTTAATGTCACAAGTAATATTGACTGTCTGTCTGTGTCTCTGTCTGTCTGTCACAAGCAGTCTCGTCTGTCTGTCACAAGCAGTCTCGTCTGTCTGTCATAGGCAATAGTGTCTTGCTATGTCTGTCACAAGCAGTCATGTATGTCTATCTGCCTGTCACTGTCACAAACAATCATGTCTGTCTGTTACTGTCACAAGCAATGTTGTCTGTCTGTGTCTGTCCTAAGCAACTTGTCTGTTGTTACGACGTCCACACCATGAACAGCCATAGCACATATTTATGAACAGGTTTAATAATGAGGAGGAGAATTAATACCCAAAACGACACTTCTTAGCACTTTATTATGCTTAAACAAATAATAACTTTCAGATACGAACGGTATCTAAGAACTCTGGTAATATATGGAAAAATAATTAATAAATATAAAAAACCCAAAACTTATCTGACATTAAACAAGCAGTTCAAGGGGTCTCCGATTGAATAGGGAGCAGTATTCGGAAACAGTTTCTTGAGCGAGAGGTTCTTCTTCAACCACTGATACGAAGATACGCCTGGACACCAAAAATCCAGGAAAAAAGCCACATTCCTGAAATTCCCAAAATCCACAGGCCACACGCACATAACACGAAGGGGCCAACACTGCTCCTCCGACAGTCAAACTCACACGGGAACGGAATGCTTCGGCTTTATGGCACAACGCCGGTTCCGACGATGTATCTTCTAAACGTACCAGTGGCCTTCCCTGAAGACAGACACCTTCTCACTCTCGACCATTTCTGCCGTCGCTGTGACGTGACCTCCGCACCCTTCGGTTCTGAATGATAAGAGTCGGAAACAAGCAGTTAAATGGAGTCTAAAATTTCTGAACAATCATTTAGTCAAACTATTCTACGCTTATGCTGGAAACCATTCGTACAAATTTGCTTTCTTATATAACACCTCCCCCCTAAAAAGGAACAAATATAATATATGAAGTATATATTTTGAATCAAACAACAGAAATAAAGCTCATCCCAAAACTAAAATGGGTCACATCCTTGACAATGCATCTGGAATTACATTCTCCTTTCCTTTAATGTGTAGGATATTCAACTCATAAGGTTGTAAAAACAGACTCCATCTTGTCAACCTCTGATTATTGTTCCTGAAGCTATTCAAATATTTCAATGGGTTATGGTCGGTATATACAGTTAATGGGGAGGTGGTACTGGTATACACTTCAAAATGTTGCAAAGCCAAAATTAAACCCAATGTTTCTTTCTCAATGGTTGAGTATTTCTTCTGAAAATCATTCAATTTCTTTGAATAATAAGCAATAGGATGCTCTACCCCCTTGTCGTCTTCCTGCAATAATACTGCCCCAATGCCAATATCGCTGGCATCTACTGCTAGTTTGAAAGGAATAGAAAAATCCGGTGCCTTCAGAACAGGGGAAGTAGTCAAAATGGATTTCACTTTGTCAAAAGCTTCCTGACATTGGTTATCCCACTTAAAGTCAACCCTTTTCCTCAACAAATTTGTTAATGGGGAAACTATATCTGCGAAATTAGCCACAAATTTCCTATAATATCCAGCGAGACCCAGATATCTCATTACTCCCTTTTTATCTCTAGGAACTGGAAAGTCTAAAATAGATTTAATATTAGAATCTTTTGGTGCTACTTGACCATGTCCAACCTCATGACCTAAATAAACTACTTTAGCTTTCCCGAATTCGCATTTATTTAAATTCGCTACCAAACAAAGGCTTCTCTGAGTTTCTGTAAAAATGCAGCAATTTTCTCGACATGCTCTTCCCACGTATCACTTACAATGACCACATCATCTATGTATGTAGTGCACCCTTCAAGGTCTTTGGTAATCATATTCATGAGTCTTTGAAAAGTACTACCTGAATTTTTCATTCCAAACGGCATGACGTCACAAGCAGTCTTGTTTGTCAGTCTGTCTGTCACTGTCACAAGCAGTGTCAGCTGTGTGTGTGTGTCACAAGCAGTCTTGTCTTTCTGTCTTTGTCTGACTGTCACATGCAGCCCGATATGGATGTCTGTTACAACCAGAGTTGTCAGCTTGTCTCTGTCACAAGTAATCTTGTCTGAGTCTGTGTCTGTCGTAAGCAGTCCTGCCTGCCTGCCTGTCTGTCTGTCTGTCTGTCATAAGCTGTCCTGACTGTCTGTCGGTCACGAGCTACCATGTCTGCCTGTCTGTGTCACAACCAGTCTTGTCTTCCTGTCTTTGTGACGAGCAGTCTTGTCTGCTATTCATCTGCCTGTCAGGATCAGTTGTGTCTGTGTGTCTGTCACATGCAGTTGGGTTAGACAGTTCCTTTCATAACTCTTCTACAAGAATATTTCTCAAGTAAAAATAGCAACGATATATTCTTCATTAATAACACATGAACGTTATTTTTGCAGTTAAAACACCTTTAAACTTATTACTGAACTGAGGACTAGGTCTAGAGATGAGCTCTTCAGGTGCTTGATTTGATTAAACTTGGCATTCTCTCTCTCTCTCTCTCTCTCTCTCTCTCTCTCTCTCTCTCTCTCTCTCTCTCTCTCTCTCTCTCTCTCCAACACACGTATGCTTGTGGAATGTTATGCAAACGGTGTGATTTTGGTGTGTCTTGTCTTTCCCTATGCTCGTTCACTGAACAAACAAGAGCTCTCTCTCTCTCTCTCTCTCTCTCTCTCTCTCTCTCTCTCTCTCTCTCTCTCTGTGTGTGTGTGTATGTGTGTGTGTGTGTGTGTGCGCGTGTGTGTGTGTGGGGTTGGATATGCTGTATTTGTCCCGGATATTTATTTATTTATTTATGTACTCATTAACGCTTTTATTTATCGTCAACAAAAAAGGCATTGAATGACAGATAGTTTGGATGACGTCATTCTTGACTTCGAGAAGAGAACCATTGTCGAGCACCGTTGAAGTTGCCAGCAGTCATTAAATAAACCATTATAGGCCCCCTTGTGTTTAAAATTAATCATACGAAAACGTATAAAAGCACACAAATTTAAAAGGTTTGTGTATATTTAATTCATTGCACGCTCGCACGCGCACTCAAATTAATATACGCACGAGCTTTTATTAAAATAAAAATGAAACTTCCCTCGTGGCAACTTCCTCCTCCTCCTCTCCTGCAGCTTTCTTTGTTTACAAAATGTCAAAATGACAGCGAAGACAGCCGCTGATTGCGTGGTGTGCCACGTTCCCCGTTTATTAGCATCGTGTCTCTCGCCTTTCCTTTGTTCATTCGGGAAGACAGGATGGTAATTTGATTCCGGGTGAGTATAAATGAGTATTAATTACGGTAATTAGATGCAGACGTCGTTCAGAAACGACCGATTTATGGAGGATCTTTTGGGCAGCAGCTGCCTTTGGGAGCGAGGCCCGCCCTCTCTCAGGTCAGGTCTCGAGGTTTTGGAGATATTTTACCCTCAGGGTATGGGTATGAGAGCCATTTACCTTTTCTGGTAGGGCATTTGCCTTATTTCAAAGCTGATATGGGATGATTATCAGTGATGAAGTCTGTGGGGCCTCTTCTGTCGTCATTTGTGTGGCATACCCTCCCTCAGGCCTTGTGCCCCAGGTCGACCTTTATTGGTCAAGGTATTTTAGGATGACCTGAACCACTCATGAACCCTGAGAGGTGGGTATTGTGGGTATAGCCTTACCCAAAATATCAATCTTAACCTATCCTAGGCCTGTTGTACCCTAGAGTGCAAACTCTCCCCCCCCCCCTCCATGCCCAACCCCCAGGTTTCGAAGCCATAACCAGGAACCTGTAAAGGCTGTCAGTTTCATTATGTTGTTATTTTATTTCCTTGTCTATTAATTTTGTCAAAATTTTCAAGAGACTAATAGTGAACAGTCATAGGGTAGTAGCCTATATCCTAATAGTCTATGTAGGTAAGAACTGAGAAGCCTGAGGTCCAGGGAAACATTGGCATTGCAGAGTTTAGGATGGGGAACAAAGTAAGTATAACTTAGTTTTACCAGACCACTGAGCTGATTAACAGCTCTCCTAGGGCTGGCCCGAAGGATTAGACTTATTTTACGTGGCTAAGAACCAATTGGTTACTTAGCAACGGGACCTACAGCTTATTGTGGAATCCAAACCACAGTATAGCGAGAATTGAATTTCTATCACCAGAAATAAATTCCTCTAACTCTTCATCAGCCGGCGGCGGGAATCGAACTCCGGCCCATCGAATGACGGTCTGAAGCTCAACCAACTCGGCCAACAAAGGGCTTGGGATGGGGAACAAGTTAGCCCAGAACCTCTGAATGGGGGATAATGTATGTTTCAGGTCCGAACATCCCGACTCTGTTTTTATTATTATACCTTTCGAATCTTCATAAAAAATTTTTTTTAAATATTCTGTATACATAATTTGGTAGAACTATAGGGTAGCTCCGCGTCGCCGACGGCACTATAACTTGACTTTTTCTACAGTTTTTTGGTTGATAATTATGAATTTACCTTTCATTTTTGGTGCTCGAGTCTAATTAACCTGTAATTAGCCCCCAAAGTTCATCCAGCAAGGGGTTTTCAGACGCGACATTCAACACACAGAGCACGGGTACGTCTGTTTCGAACGGTTCATATCCCATCCGGCAAGTGCAATAACTTGTTAACTTATGGGTACCCCCTCCCCCGGGCCAGTACTGAACACGGCGAAGGGACATTCCATTTGGCCGACAACAAACAGATGCTTAGGGGCCAGTATCAGATCCCCTAAAAGTGTAGAAAAAACCAGTTGAAAACGTAAAAACAGGCACGGAGCTAATATATAGAATTACCCATAATTCTTGCAAACTAATATTTATTACAGTAAAAAATAGAATATATATAAATAATTGAGGATTTTTTCTAAGTTTCAACTTTGCAAAATGCACTAAGGGACATTTGAAGGGACATTTGATCCCCCAGGGGCTAGTACTAAACACAACGAAATATATTTGACCATCCCCCCCCAGGCATAGTACTAAACATGGTGAAACAGTGTACAGGAAACCCCCCTGTATTCGCATTCTCACGATTTTTGGACTCACGTATTTGCGGATTTCTCTGTGAACGTATCTACCCATTCGCAGAAAATTCGCCCATTCATGGTATTTTTCACAGAGAAATATTCACTAATTACTGTATTTTCATATTTTCATGAATAAATGCACTTTTTGTCATAAAAATGTTAAAATACTCAGGTATAAGCATTCATAGAGGGTTTTTCTTGTGTGTAAACTATCAAAATAGGCAGTTAGAAGCATTTTTAGAGGGGTTTTAAGTATTCGTGGATTTGAGCTATTTGCAGGGGTGCGGTATGCTTCCCCCACGAATACGGGGGGTTTACTGTAGATGAATCACTGTTTTGCTGTGTTTAGTACTAGCCCTCATGTGGAATTGGAGTTTGGACCAGAAACAAACATTTACCTTGAATGGTTTGAAATATTTAAATGTAAGTAAACCAGAATTCTGTTAAATGTTAATTTGCATGCACTGGAAACTCAGCCTCCACACACACACAAAAAAGGTAAAACTTAATGAAGACTGGGCTACTACGGCAACCAAGTTCTTGACAGTCACTGACCGGAATATTTGCTGCCTTTTGTTCATGTCCTCTGCTTTTGTATACCATCTTTTGCGTATGTTTTTACAGTCATTCTCAAGGGGCTGGTACTAAACACTGTGCACATTTTCCACGTAAACTGGTGCAGTAGTTACAAAACCAGAGGGGTGCGATAGTGCTCTTCAGTTTTACCCCAAAAAATTTTAGTTAGCCCATGAATGGTTGCTTTCTAAAATCGGGATTTGAATTTTAGAGCAATTTTTGTGTATGCTAATTGTACCGGCTCAGAGATGACATTCGTGTGCTTAAAACTACTGCTTGGTTGTATAAGTATGTTCATAGCCATGAGGTCTGTCTGCCATATGGATATTTCACCTCAGAGCTTACTGGTGGGGTTAGCCTAGTAGTATAAACACTATTTACCTACTTATATACTTTGTTATATCAGCGGTGTGATAATGGAACCGTTTTCAGCATTGCGTGGTGGAATAAGCCTTGAATACAAGTCTTTATCTTTTTAAACTTAAAGATGCCGATATTCTTTGCCTGACTGACTGTGTTTATAAATGTCCCCAGCAGTTTGTATGTAGTCAATTAACATTTCATCATAGAAATTGTATTATTAAAAGTTGAAGTACTTTTATCTTACTGAAATTTTAGCAGCTGCCTTTGGGGTGATATGATACCACTGTTGTATTTTGTGTAACTGGTTGGGTAAGGGTGTGTTGCCCACATTCCAGTACAACGTCATAAAACACTTGTCAGAAACTTATCGCATACGATGTTACGTTGCAGTGTGGACTCGCCTTTATGCTGTTTGTGACAGATGGGTCGAGGCAGTGATATATTTAGTTTCCTGATACTGGCTGGAAACCAAGTCAGTATTTTCTAATAAATAATTTTCTAATATTTTATTATCAGATGGCAATTGCTTATCTTTGTTAATATATAAGCCCTACATCATTTTTGCATTACTTCTGATATTTATTTGATATAAGAGCAACTGACAGAATCTTCTAATGACATCCCTTCATAGAAGATGAAAGCTTCCTGTGTATTTTAATATAGAAATGTGAACTTGGTAAAAACTTATATATAGCCCTATTTCCTGGCATATTAGTTTCTAAATTTAGTGGTGGCCAGGTCTGGCATGGGCAATTGGGCATCTATAAAACAGGTGAATTCAGTTTCTGATGTTTCTAAAATGGGTACTTTTTTGTTTTTGTCAGGACACTTTAGTACGAGGTGGCCATGGAGGCAGAAGAAGGTGGTGAGAGACATCAGATCAGAACATGCCAATGCTCAAGATGAATTATGTAGGGATGGATGATAAACTCGAGTGGCCAACCCCAAAGGAAGAGGGGTTTAAGGTCATACAAAGAAGGGAATTAAGGAGCATATGATGTCATGCAAGATTAATTTCGACTGTATTCACCAAAGTCAACTGGTAAGGTTATTTTCAACTTAGTATTTGTAGTCTAGATAGATGTATGTTTGTGGTAGAGAGTACCTTGAGAAAAAGCTCGTTGAAGGAAATTTGAGAACTAGGAAGGGAATTACTGTAATGATAAGTACACTACAATACACGAAGCTGTGTATGACTGTTACGTAGTTTTGATCTGGCTTTGTTGTTGTTGTGAAATTATTCTAGTAGTGAACACTTTTCTCAGAGAGGACATCTAGATGCAACAGTGGCACATTCTTTTACTAATGATATGATGTATGGAGACTGTATAATATGGTATGGTGTATTGATTTATCAGATGGAGCTCTGGCTGGAGACGAGTTAATAGCATGGCAGGTGTTATTTCTGGGGGATTCTACACATTAGGTGAAAGGATATTAACAGTTTGAGGAGAGTACCCGCCATGCTTTGTGGAAAATGGAACTAAGAAAAATGTGATCATTGCTGATATAGTTATGCCTTTTATTCCAATTGGTAACCTCTTGCTTTATTTTATATGTTTAGATCTTGCTTGCCCCTGAAAGCTTTAAAGCTTTGTGAAGATGTTACAGCAAGTTGAGAGTTGTGGTATTCCCTGATAGTTGGTGCTGGAGGTGTAAGGTGTCAAAGAAACGAGCAGGTAAAGGTTACTGCTGATTTATTACAGATCCAGGCGGCTTATATTGCGGCCGACTGACGCCGGGCCGTGAGAGACAATGGAATTGACTGTGACCTGAGGTCGAAACAATAAACAATAATATACAGTGAACGAGTACGAATTACAATACGAAACATACAGAGACACAATATAGATACAGTCTTGATGCCTGTGAATGAAGAAACATGTGATACACAATGTGTGACATTCGTATAAATACCATAAAGTAAAAATGATTAAAATGCGTGACCTGGCACGTTTTAGGCGTGACTAATTTAGCTTGAAGAAAACGGGAAGTCACCAAAGAAAACAAGCTCAGCGGAGACTTAATTAATGGCGCCGCCGAAACACTATCCTGGCGCCGAATTGGTGACTTTACAAATACTCCCCCCCCAAGACGAGGGACGCGTCTGATTAATCCCTGTACCTGGTGGGACGCTGAAGGGTGCCGCGGCTCCTTGAGGATAACTGAGGGGCCTCCTGCCTGTGAGGCTGCTGTTTGGGCGGTTCCTTCCTGGGGCGGCCGCGCCTGCGGTGGTGAGGGCGTGCTGGAGTGCGTTTGGGCGGAAGGGGTGCTGCGACGCTGCCGGGACTCTCCGACAGGAAGGCGGGCTTTAGCCGGTCTATGGAAACCCAGTCGTTCCTGCCTGGAAGTGCCAGCCGGAACGCCTTGCTGTTCCGTTCCAGCACGCGGAAGGGTCCCCTGTAGGGCTTAGTTAGTGGTGGACGGACAGCGTCGACTCTGACGAAGACGTGGGTGGCGGATGACAGCTGTGGCGGCACGAAGGTGGTTGCTCTGTCGATGTATGAGCGCCTGCAAGGGGCGAACTTGCCGGCCACGTCGCGGAGCCTCTGCAGAGATGGGGAGTGGCGATCATCCGTCACGAGCTCTCCCAGCACCACGAGGGGTTCCCCATAGGTTTGTTCAGCTGCGGATGGGGTGCCGTCGGCTCTGGGGGCGGTCCTCAACCCGAGGAGGACCCACGGCAGCTGATGTTTCCAGTCCTCGGCGGTGCAGCGGGCCATGAGGGATGATTTTAAGGACCTGTGGAACCGTTCGACCAGGCCGTTGGCCGCTGGGTTGTATGCTGTGGTGGTGTGGTGCGTGGTTCCCAGCAGTTGAGCCAGGGCAGACCACAGCTCGGAGAGGAAAGCGGGGCCCCTGTCGGTTGTGATGTGGTCCGGGACGCCGAAGCGGCTAACCCAACTGGAGAGCAGGGCCTCGGCGCACGCGCTGGCGGTGGCTTCTTGCATGGGCGTGGCTTCGGGCCACCTCGTTGAACGGTCTACCACCGTGAGGAGGTATCTGGATCCGCCTGATGGGGGAAGGGGCCCGACGACGTCGATGTGGATGTGGCCGAAGCGGCGCCCTGGTTGTGGGAACTCGCCTACCCCCGACTGCGTGTGACGACCCACTTTACTGGTCTGGCACTGCAGGCACTGTTTTGCCCAGGCTGTGGCGTCCTTTTGCACCCCGTGCCAGACGAACTTTTTTGAAAGCAGTTTGGCCGTGGTCCTGCCGGAGGGGTGTGAGAGGCCGTGGATGATGTCAAATACCTGGCGGCGGCGTGAGGCTGGAACCAAAGGGCGGGGCTGGCCTGTGCTGATGTCACAGAGCAGGCTGGGACCTCCGGGGGCGAGGGTCACGTCCCGCCACTTGAGGGATGTGATGGCGGTGCGGTATGCTGGGGTTTCTGGGTCGGCGGCCTGTTCTCTGGCAAGGTCCTGGTAATCTACACCAAGCTGCACTGCGTTCAACTCGACTCTGGAGAGGGCGTCTGCTACGGGATTTTTCTTGCCGGGGAGGTACCTGACGGAACAGGTAAATTCGGCTATGGCTGAGAGGTGGCGCTGCTGTCTGGAAGACCATGCGTCCCCTTGCTTCGTGAAAGCGTGAACCAGTGGCTGGTGGTCTGTGAAGATTGTGAAGGGCGTCCCCTCCAGGAGGAACTTGAAGTGCCGAACTGCGCGGTACATCGCGCAGAGTTCCCTGTCGAAGGTGCTGTATCGGGACTCTGCGGGATTGAACTTCTTGCTGAAGAAGGCGATGGGCTGGGGGGCGCCGTTGATAATTTGCTCCAGAACAGCACCGCAGGCAACGTTACTGGCGTCTGTCGTCAGCTGGAGGGGAGCCTTGGGATCCTGGTGTGCCAAGGCGGTTGCCTTGGTGAGGGCGGCCTTCGTCCGGGAAAAGGCCTGCTGCTGGCTGGGTCCCCAAGACAGGGACTTCGGTTGACCTCTTAGGACTTCCGTCAGGGGGGCCGTGGTGTGCGCGATCCCGGGGATGAAGCGCCTGTAGAAGTTTACCATCCCAAGGAACTCCTGGACGGCCTTGATGGAGGTGGGTGTCGGGAACTTTGCTACGGCTGCCACCTTCGATGTAAGAGGGCGGACGCCTGTCGGAGATACCTCGTGACCCAGGAACTCTGCTTTCTGGACGCCGAATGTACACTTGTCAAAACGGACGACGAGGCCGTTTTCTTGGAGGCGCTGGAGGACTGCTTTGATGTGCCTCTGGTGTTCGCTGTGAGACCTGGAAAATATGAGAATGTCGTCGACGTAGCAGACGCAGAATTTTAGGTCCCCCAGGATGCTGTCCATGAGCCGCTGGAAGGTGGCCCCGGCGTTCCTCAGTCCGAAGGTGGAGAAGGCGAACACATAGGACCCGAAGGGCGTGATGATGGCTGTCTTTGGTATGTCCTCTGGCGCAACAGGTACCTGAAAATAAGATTTAAGAAGGTCCAATTTAGTGAATATTTTGGCCCCGTGAAAGGAGGCCGTAAGGTCTTGCATATTGGGCAGAGGGTAGTGGTCGGGCTCCGTTGCAATGTTGAGCCGTCTGTAGTCGCCGCAGGGTCTCCAGGAGCCGTCCGGTTTCTGCACCATGTGGAGGGGGGAGGCCCATGGACTGGAGGCTTTCCTGCAGATGCCCATCCGTTCCATCTCCGCGAATGCTTTTTTCGCCTCCTGAAGGCGCTGAGGGGGAAGCCTGCGGAACTTCGCATGTGTCGGGGGCCCTTTAGTCACTATATGGTGGTATATGCCGTGCTTGGCTGGGGCCCCGGGGACTTGGCGAAGCTCGGGCTTAAACACCTCGGGGAACTCCGACAGAAGGTGTGCGTACTGGTGGGGGGCGACGGCGCTGATGGTGGGTCTGGGTCCCGCCGTTAACGGGAGAGACCGGCAGGAGTCGGTATCGAGGAGGCGCTTGCGCCCCACGTCGACTAGCAGGCCGAAGTGCGCCAGAAAATCGGCCCCCAGGAGTGGGGTTCCTACGTCCGCGACGATGAAGTCCCAGGAGTAATTCTGGCCAAGGATGGAGATCGACAGGAGCCTGGTGCCGTAGGAGAGGATGGGGGTTCCGTTGGCGGCCGTCAGGAAGGCGGCCGGGTCTGGTGTCTGGTTGCGGTCCTCTCTGGATGCTGGGAAGACCGACTTGAAGGCTCCTGTGTCGACCAGCATCATCCTGCCGGAGACGGTGTCGCGGACGTAGAAACCTACTGTTTTTGAGGCCCTGGGTTCTTCGGCTGCCATGGCGGCCGGTCCTGCTGGCCGCCGCCACCCCCGTTTTTTGAACGGTTGAACGAGCAGGGCGGCAGGCAGTTTCGGGCGTCCTTTCCGAACCACTTGTGATAGCGACAGAAGCCCGGGGACCACCGTCTACTGTGGTTCGGTGGACGTCTGTTGGCGATGGCGTTGACGGGCTGCTCTACGTCCTCTTCAGGCTGGACGGAGCTGACCGGCTGAGTGGCCGGTTTTAGCCGCTGTGAAGCCTTGACGGAGTCTGTGAGGTGTTGTGCCGCCTCTATGAGGTCCTCGACAGGCATGTTGTAGGGGTGAGCGATCTGGTTGCGTACTTCCGGGAGGAGTTGGCGAAGGAAAATTTCCCGTACGAAGCTTATCTCCTGCCGCTTGTTCGTGCCACCCGAGACTGGTGTTGACAGGAGATCTACGACCATGCCCCAAGCGTCTCTTGGATCGAGGTCGTGGCGTGGGTTATTGGCAAGGTCGATAGCACGGGCGGCCCGCTCGGCGATGGGCAGGGAGCAAGCTTCGAGGAGGAACTTTTTTGTGGTGCTGTATGTGAGGGTGAGTGTTTCGGGTACCCGCGAGATGAGTTTGTTGTACACGTCCTCCGGAAGGGCGTTGAGCACTGTGTCGGCCTGTAGGATTTCGTCCGTGAGGTCCGCGATTCTGAAGTGGCTCTCCACCCTGCGCAGCCACCTCGATGGGTTGCCCTGCGTAAACGGCGGCAGCTTTAGGGTGAGGGCGGCCCGCGATTGTGTTGCCCGGCCGTCGTGTGTTCGGGGCGCTGGTGTGGAGTTGCGGGAGGGCCTCGATGCGGGGGCGGGCGCGGCTGCGATGGGAGGTAGGTAAACCTCGGAGTCCGCGGGGTCCGCGTTTAACTGCATGAAGGAGGGGATATCCGCGTCCATGCTCGCTCCTTTGACCCCCTTACTGGAGTAGGATACTCGCGTCAGTACGCACTTTCGTGCGCCGTGTGGTTCCGCTAGTGACGCTGGTGGGGTACGCCGACGAGAGTCAGCACGCTCAAACGCTGGTTACAGCGCCGTGTTTAGGCCGCTAAGAGCGTTTTTTGGAGAAATCCTGGAGCCAAGACTGAGTCGCCGTGTGAGTCCGCTAATGGCTCCGGGATACTCCGGGGGTCACCACTGTAAGGTGTCAAAGAAACGAGCAGGTAAAGGTTACTGCTGATTTATTACAGATCCAGGCGGCTTATATTGCGGCCGACTGACGCCGGGCCGTGAGAGACAATGGAATTGACTGTGACCTGAGGTCGAAACAATAAACAATAATATACAGTGAACGAGTACGAATTACAATACGAAACATACAGAGACACAATATAGATACAGTCTTGATGCCTGTGAATGAAGAAACATGTGATACACAATGTGTGACATTCGTATAAATACCATAAAGTAAAAATGATTAAAATGCGTGACCTGGCACGTTTTAGGCGTGACTAATTTAGCTTGAAGAAAACGGGAAGTCACCAAAGAAAACAAGCTCAGCGGAGACTTAATTAATGGCGCCGCCGAAACACTATCCTGGCGCCGAATTGGTGACTTTACAGAGGTTTTGTGATTGTTTCCTTAAAGTTTTCTGCTGTGCTGTGTTATTGCTTAGTTATGGCTGTGTTTAAGGTACTGTAACTATCCCATTGTATATGAGGACTGGTACACTGTTCAGTCCTATGTGCCTACTCATCTGAATTTAGACACATGGCCTGGGAAGATGCCTTGACCAGAGACTGCTGAGTTCCTTCCACCTCTTGTATTAGGCACTTGATCTCAGGGCCTCTTGGTTTTTAAGGACTGATCATCAAGCTTCATGGTTGACAAAGATTGACACTTATGTGACAGCCTCTGCAATGCCATTTGTATTTGTTGGCGATTCAAAGTGAAGTTATTATCTACACATTTAATGCAGGCTGTCAGAACTCTTACACTTGTATGAGCACTTCATCTCGGCATTTTGTTTGTTAAGTGTGTCAGCTGTAAGGGAACTCAGGAATGGTTCCCATGAGCTTGCTCTAAAATCCAGTTGTATGGCCTTCAAGAGGATCGAATTTTGCCTTAACACATTCTACTGTAGATGTCCTCTGGTGGTGTTATGAGTGACAGGGACAGGGCTCCACAAGTATTTGCCTGAACATGTTATGGGAGAAAAAGGGAAAGAAAATGTACGCATAACCTTACAAAGACCTTCACCTTCTCTCATATGTATTCCTGTTAATTTAATTGCATCAGATTTCCCCTTCAAGGGATTGAATGGGAAATGATTCTCTCTCTCCCTCTCTCTCTCTCTCTCTGTGTGTGTGGTGACTGCGTGCCATTGAAAGAGCTAACCATACAATATTATACATCTGGTATTTGTGCCACTATTTACTGGAAGTTGGACAGTAATGCTCTGATGATTAGGTCAAGTGGAGGTCAAGTACATTTATGCCTGTATTGGGGGACTCAGTACACAGAAGGAAATGTAGGTGTTTTCACAATGGTGATGTGTAGAGTATCTTGTTGTTTTCAGAATTTACAAGAAGCTGAAGCTGAGAGGTTCTAGAAAGCGCTCAGTCATTTTAGGCTGTGTGCTTAGAGAATATCGCTGTACTGTTTTTGCCTTCCTTGTTGAGGTCTTTTGTTAGAATGAGTAAGAGGTGCAATGCTTCTTTGGATAGTTGTCATCTCCAAGAATCATTAGTTCCTCATTAGGTAATGACAGTCTCCCAGACTGACCTTTCAGATCTTTTCTTGCATTGCTTCAGTTTGTGAAATTGTGTTGTTCTGTCTGCCAGATGTCTTGGTAATTTATTTTACATGTCTGGTATGTTTTCCCCCATGTAGTGTCTCAGATTGTTCTCTTAGTCATTAATTGCCAAGGACTTCAACAATGTTGAGTCAATTAGATTTGAAGGTGGATTCCTTGCCTCCTCACCCTTAGAGGTGGAGTGCCTTACATGGGCCTCCATACTAGGTTTCATCTCAGTGGACTAGAACCAATGTGACATGGAGGGGAATGCAAATATTCAGAGAGTTCTTTTTTTTCTATCAGTGTTTATGCCTCGAGACCAGGTGTAGAGAAGGCTCTTGTAGTGCACAGTAACTTGACTTTCTCTTGAGCTGAACCAGCTAGATTGTGGATGGAGGAGAGGGCCTCAGATGAAGAGAGGAAAAATGACATTTTGAACATTGAAGAAGCTTAGCCAGACATATTTAAACCAGCTTTTTCAGCAATTTCTTGATTTTTCTGTTAGGGACAGTACTGTAGCATAGAACTCATGCTTTAGGGTCTAGTTAATCTTTGTTTTGGGGGCGAAGGGAAGTATGAGTGCAATGTTAAAGGTCTAAAACAAAGTGAAGAATGACAAAATTTAAAGGGATTTTGATGACAGACTCCAGAAACGTTTTACTCGTACCAGAAGGTATTTTGAAGAAGCTGTTCAGTTTATCCAGAGGAGTGAGTTAGATTTGAAGGAATTAAAATTCAAAAGTTAGAAGAATGATTAAATGGTAATTTAATCCACTGTCCTTTATATACCCAAAGGTTTTAATTATCAGTCCCTTAAACACCCTTGAGGTTAGTCAGAAATAAAGAAAAGGATATGGTGGGTTACCTTTTTGATTTTGCTGTGACAAGATGTTGCCCAAGAATAAATTTTGTGTGTCATAAGCGTTCATTGCCAAGGTATGTATTGACCCCATTGTCCATCTGTGGAAGTGCTTCAGTGGTTGGCTTCACAGCCTAAGATTCATATATGGTGATCATAATCATCCAAAACATTAAGTTGTAGATAACAAACTGAACTAAACTATTCCCTGATTTTATTTTGAAGGGTACTCTGGTTTGCATTGCATTTCAAGGTTACTGGAAGTTTCTACTTATTTATTTATTTCAGGTCTTCCCACAAGTCATCACTCTGAATGTGGAGTTGAGTCCAGCATGCCTGCTCTTGCAGGGGTTGGTGGAGCTCTGTTTCCAGACAGCTTTCAAGATGCTGTCATAGATTTCAACCTTATTTGCAAATGCAAGGGGTAAGTGTTTTCCTTGAAATGATTTCTATTCCAAACACAGGTAAATGTATGTTTGTGTTACCAAAATATTTACTGCCTTTTGTTTCTGTCCTCTGCATTTGTATACCATCTTTGGCTTATGTTTTTACATTCATCCTCAAGGGGCTGGCACTAAACACTGTGCACATTTTCCAAGTAAACTGGTACAGTAGCTACAGAACCAGAGGGGTGCTGTAGTACTCTTCAGTTTTACTGAAATAAAGCAAAAAGTTAGTTAGCCCATGAATGGATGGTTTCCAAAATCAGGTTTTGGATTTTACAGCAATTTTTGTGTATGCTAACTGTACCGGCTCAGAGATTACATTCGTGTGTTTCTTAGGGAAAAAGCCTCTAAAAGGAATTTTGAGAACTAGATGGGAAAAAGACTAAGTACAGTATATACAATACATAAAGCTAAATACCATACTGTATTACAGGCAGTGGCGGCTCGTGACTGTTATTGATGGGGGGGCTGTCTCACATTCAGACATAAATAAAATCTTAAATGCTTTTATTGTTATTGTTTAACATACCATTGATAGATAGATTACATAGATAGATAATCATTTAATTATTTAGGTCTTATCTTACCAGTAAATTCTTGACTTCCTCAGTGCAGGCTTAGGCTATTTGAAAAGGAAGTCCATTCTCCTGTTCCTGTTTTGTGCAAACAGATCAATAACTTTTTCATTTAGTCCTGGCATATTATTGATTGAAACCTTCTCTATTGAAATAATAGCAAGTGCATTTAGCCTCTCCTGCTTCATAGTGCTCCTTAAGAAAGTTTTGACCCTCTTCAGTGTTGAAAAACAACGTTCGGGCTCTGCTGTAGTCATTGGAATTGTCAAAAGAATTTTTACAAGTTTTGTCAATTCACAGAGTACATCACCTAAATTATTTTCATTCACAATCTTTAATAGTTCACTCAATTTGGAAAACTCATGCAAATCACTTCTGTCATAGAATGCTCTAAGTTCAGTCAAAAATCTCTCTCTGGCAATCATGGGGTAAGCTTCAGTGGCTACTTCAACTTCTTCTAAAGTAACTTTTTGCTTGAAATTAGTGAAACAGTCTTTGTTGAACAATTTAGCAGCTACTAATTGTTTAGTGAAAGAAAATCTCTCAGCTATGTCAGCGCACACACTGTCACACACTTCTTTTGCTTCAGCCATTTGTGTTTTTGTGGAATTTTCACAGTATTTAGAATTTCTTATTTTAGAAATGGCCCTTTTGAAGTTTGTAATAAACTCATGCGCTTTAGTCACATCAATGTCTCTACACTGCATTTGGTGAAAAATCACTTCTACATGAGGCATTAGCTGGTGGAAAAGCTCCAACCAAAACTTAAAACTTTCATCATTCAGGGTGTTCAAAATACCTGTTGCTTCTCGTATGGTTATAGTAGCATTTGATGTACTCTGTATTTCCTCCATGCATTTTTTTAAGGGTTCAAAATGTTCATAAACCTTGTTGACGGTGCGACTATGAAAGTTCCACCTTGTAGAAGATGGGCGTGGAATGCGGCTAGTCATGTGCTTTGTAAGAACATTTAAACGTAGAGGTGACCTTGAAAAAAATGCTGCTATGCCCGAAAGGTTAGAGAAAAATATTCGTGAACCCCGTGTAACACTTGCAGCATTTTGCATAATAAGATTAAGTTGGTGGGCATAACAGTGAATGAAGTGGGCGTTGTTGTACACTGATTTGATTTTAGCCTGAACACCCCCCTTCTTACCTTTCATAACACTTGCACCATCAAATGTTTGAGCAATCAGTTTCTCTGCATTCCCTTCAAGGACTGTGCTTAACTGATGAAGGATGCATTTCGATAGCCCATCCGCGGTTTGATTTTCTGGAGTGAAAAATCCCTAACAACCTCTTCACCGAGCAAGTATCTTAGAACAATAACCATTTGAGTGTGTTCTGAAACATCTGTAGTGTCGTCTGCCATAACAGCAACAAAAGGAGCTTCTTTAATTTCTTTTCTGATCTGATCACGATAGATTTGCAGCAGACAATCGAGAATTTCATTCTGAATAGTCTTGGAGACACCTTTGAAGACTGCATTACTTTCTAAATGGGCCCGCAAGTCTGGATCTAATTGTGATGCATGATTTATCAGTCCTCTAAATACACCTGGATTAGCAGAGTCATCAGTTTCATGATGTCCACGCAAAGGTAGCTCAAAATGTCCACAAAATTTTATGCAGTCTATAATCTTGGACAAAATTTCACGATTCTTGGTAACCTTCTTATTATGTGCATTCACTGAACGTCTGTATGCCTCACTAAGTCTTTCTTTAATATTTACACTCCCAAGAACAGATAGAGAAATGACATTATCAATATGCTTCCTGGAATTCTCGTGTTTCTCTGTTTTTTCTTTCAAGTTCTTTATGCATAGAAAACCATCTTTGGACCATACTGAATCACCTCCAAACAACAGACATGGAAAGCAAAATAGTGCATTCTTAACTTCACATCCACAGAGCCATGTTTTCCTTTGATACCAATCACAATTAAAACTGCGAATATACTTCTTGTTGTGGCTTACTCCTTCTTGTACAATTTTAATGTCTGGTAATGGGCGACCTGCTTGTTTAATTGCTACCTTCTCTTGAAGTGTTAATTGTGAAAAATTGAGTTCTTTCAATGAAGAAACCGTCTTTGCTTCTTGTGCCATTTTGCAAAATAATGCTAGGCCTTCCTGTGAAAAGAAGAATAAATACTATTTTATACGATGTTTCTGTGATCTTACAACATCTATGATAATTAAAATTGAGCACAAGCCATCACTGATCAATAATATTTTAAAATCATCCCTGGCAAATTGCTAAACACTATCAAAAATAAGAGCGACGCAAAAACATACATACCGTCACACCAACGTCTGAGACAAGACTGCGTGGGAGGCAGTCCACACTCTGCACACCACCCGGGAAGCCTCCCCCCCTTCTCCCCGCTCTCCACACCCATTCACAACAACCGTCACACCAACGTCTGAGACAAGACTGCATGGGAGGCAGTCCACTCTCCATACTGCCCAGGAAGCTTCCCCCCCTTCTCCCCGCTTTCGTATCATTAAATAGTAAATAATTTACGTACTTCCTCATTGTTTTGCAGTAATTTTTTTCATATAAATATATGAGAATAGGTGTTTTCATGTTAGTGATAGTCAAACATCAATAAATTAACTTTATTTTCGTGAATCCTAGAAATCCACTGGGGGGGCTGCAGTCTCACAGTCCCTATTGACGAGCCGCCCCTGATTACAGGTACTGCCATATAATTTTAATACCTTAGGTGGTAGTGAAGTTATTCCCTTTAGAACACTTTCCTTAGAGGAGAATTCTGGATGCAGTATGGTATCACACTCTTATACAGATGATAAATGGATTGTATAATGTGATGTTTTCTATATCAGACAGAGCTGTGGGTGGAGACACACTCGCATTTCAGGGAATTTGTGTTTTTTTTTTTTTTTTTTTTTTTGCAGGATTCTGGATATTAAGTGAAAGCATTTTAACATTTTTAGGTGTGCTCCATGTTTTGTAGAGAACTGGACCTAAGAGAAATCACCATTGCTAGGAAAGTTGATGGCCCTGAATGGAATTGGTAGGTTGATAGTACCTTTCATATTTGTGGTTCTGGTTCGTCCTTTGGTTGGAATATGTTGAGCTCAGGTACTTGGGCAGGGTAGGTGCCATGATCAGAGGCTGGTCAGGGTTCAGACTCTGGTGTAGAGATTTGAAATCTGGGGTTCCTGGTTTTCAAGGGCTGATCTTAGGAACTCCTGGTTTGTTCATGAGACTTACCGGCCAGATATATATATAGCTGTATTCTCCGAAGTCCGACAGAATTTCAAAACTCGCGGCACACGCAGTGGCCGGGCAGGTGGTTAGTACCCATTCCCGCCGCTGGGAGGCGGGTATCAGGAACCATTCCCATTTTCTATTCAGATTTTCTCTGTCGCCGGACTGTCAACACCTGTTGTCAGTTCCTCCGCCATTTAGATTTCGAAATTTGTTGTCACTTAAGTATTTTGGTTGTTTTTTGGTATTCGACTGGATCTGTGACTTGGCATACGCTCTTTGTGGACCGTTTTTGATTTTGCTTTTGACTTTTCTTATAATTAAGATGTCTTACCTCTAGCTATTGAGTCTGTAGCTTGGGTGAATGTAAGGTGAGGCTATCGAAGACTTTGATAGTTCCTCACTCTTTATGTATGATATGTAAGGGTGTTCAATGCTCTATGATAATCGGTAATGAATGGGTGGGATTGTCTGAGGGTGAGTGGAAGAAATATGAAGCCTATATGCTTAAATTGGAGCGTGATAGGCTGAGGAAATCTTCCTCCTAGAGTGCATCCTTAGATGGACAGTCAGGGTTTTCTCCTACTAGTAACCCTGTAGTAAATTTTAGTACTAACCCTGTAGTTTGTTGCTGCAGAAGGTAATTCCCTGGCTCTCGTGTGGAGTCAATGCGTGCTCTTGAAACTAAAGTGAATGCAATTCAAACGCATAGTGTTAGTGCTAGTGCCCCTAGTGTTGTGGAGGGGGCGTCAGATCGGCCCTATAATGCCTCAAGGCCTGGACCTCTGTCGAACTCCCAGGACCAGGGAGGGGGCATGTCGAAAGCCGCATGAGGGTTACGGGGGCTTCCCACCGATCTGGCGTCCCTTCGGCAGGTCCTGATGACGCTACCCAGGCTGCCAGGGATCGTGCTCAGGCACGCATCCTGAAGGATTGCTTCTCGTCCTCCGACACGTCCTCCCCGCCTCGGGGTTGGAGCTCTCGGTTGGACTCTCGCCCTCTTAAGAGAAGCTTAGAGGAGAGGATGCTTCATGTCCTCTTCCTCTAGACGTTTGTACTCTTCCCCGAAAGTTGCGTGGATATTCCTCTGCAGAAGAGAATAAAGTGTTTTTCGAATGATCACGCTACTCGACCCCCCTGTCGCGCTAAGGCAAGGGCTAGAGCTTCTTCCCCTGTGGAAGGAAGTATACGTCTCTCGCCCCTTTCCTTCTCTCAGGTTCAGCCCTTCTCCCGAGAGAGTGGCTTCTCCAACGCGTAAGATTTTGTTGGGTTTGCAACAACAGCTGGATGCTCTCATGAACCTTTCAAGATTCGAATCTGCCTGTTAAGAGGTACAGACTTTCACCTTCGTCTCCCGCTTCGGGAACGATACAGAGCGTCTGTCGTCTAGAGAGAGTGTTTAGTGGCTTCCTATTCGTCTTCCCCGAGTTGAGGTGTTGGCCTTTTCTCTTGTCTTGCGCCAGGAGCGCGTCTTGCTCTTCGTGCGCTTCTCACGCTTCACGCGCGCCTCACCTTGACGCTCGGCGCGCGCCTAGCCATGACGCTTCGCGCGTGCCACGCTGTAACTCTCTTCTAGTACTTGCCACGGAGCCTCTTGCGCGTCACGCCATGACGCTCCGCGCTCGCTTCGCCGTATAGCTTCAAGTCTTGTGTTGACGCCACTCCAGTTGTTCATCATGTCGCACAACTACCCGCTTCAACATCTGATGTCCTTCTTAATTTAGCCAGTACTTGCTTCGGCAGTACATATACTAAAATTGGAACGATACAGAGAAGATTAGCATGGCTCCTGCGCAAGGATGACACGCTAATCGTGAAGCGTTCCACATTTTTTATGTTTACTATACGTACTCTAGTTGACGACTTCTTCGTTCGCGGGAGTTCCCGCTTACGTATCGGCGAATCGGAACTACTTTCACCACTCACTCAAGACCCGCCAGCTGCGGAAGAACATCCTCTTTCGTCACAGCCTTTGTATGAAGAGAAACTTCTTTCGTCTTCTTCTTCCTCTGATTATCAGACTCTGGCTTTTTTCTTAAGGATCTGTTTCCTGAGACTTTTCAACCTTCGGCTCCTCTCTCTCCACCTTCGCAGTTGTCTTTGTCTTAAGGGGAGCGTTTGACGAAAAAATCGGAAATCAAATTTTCTGGGATATTTTATATATGGCATCATACATATCCTGACTATCTTCTCAGAAAGTTTTATTTAAAAGTTCACCACAGTTAGGAGTTATAAACAAAACAGTAACCCTATCATAGTCAAATTACATTTTTCGTATAATGTAATGATATTGTCAGTATATCGGCGGTAATTTCCTTTTAGCTATGAAATAATATCTAATGCGATTTATGGCAACCCTGCGGCATTCCTGTCTTTCGCTGATGCGTACTATGTCACGCATCAGCGAAAGACAGGAATGCCGCAGGGCAGTCAGTGGCAGTCAGTCAGTAGCAGCTCAGAGCTTGACTAAGTAAAACGTCGCGCTGCCCAACCTGAGCCGTGTTTTGACACTCGCTTCATTTAGCGAAGTTATATTACTTTGCAGGTCTATTTTTTGGCTTTTCATTATGTCATAAAAACATCAAACTGTGTAACGGCAAGCAAATAAATACACAGAGAAGCAAAAAATATCGTTTTTCTCAAAACTAAAGTTATCGACATTCAAACTGCATCTCCTTCATAACGATTGCACCGATCTCAATGATACAAAAAGTAAACGAAAGCTAAATATTTGCCTAACAAAGGGGCTTCCATGGGAAGCAACACGAGACCCGCACCACGAGAGAGAGTTTTTTCCCGAAGGAATGTCACTTCCAAGAGAGGTAGCAAGTGACTCCTTTCATCTCCAGACTCCCTTTGCAACCAGGCTTCATTTTGCACAAGCCTGGAAAGAGTGAGGGGCAGACGTTTGGTCCCTCCTACTGTTAGAGAGAGGTTACTTGATTCCCTTCCTGTCTCCTCCTCCTTTGTTTTTTGTTTCCCAACTGCCTTCCTGTCAAACAGAAAATTGTTTGACCTGCTCGAACAGATGTTCGAGCGGAGAGCAGTGGAACAGGTCTTGGACTCGGTGTTCCCCGGGATTTTACTACAGATTGTTTCTAGTCCCAAAACTTTCAGTAGGCTGGAGACCCGTCTTGGACGTCAACAGGTCGAACAACTTGGTCCGGAAGGAAAAGTTCAAGATGGAGACCTCGCAGTCAATACTAGGAGCCCTTCATCCCGGGGATTGGATGGTATCTTTGGATCTCCAAGATACTTATCTTCACGCCCCAATTCATCCACGTTCGATGAAGTATCTCAGGTTGTCTTGGGGGACTAGACGTACCAGTTCAGGGCTCTCTGCTTTGGACTCTGCACAACGGCCATACCACGTTGAAAACACCGCTTCTCGTCCGATCAGCGAAGTTAAGCAACGTTGGGTCTGGTCAGTACTTGGATGGGTGACCGCCTGGGAACACCAGATGCTGTTGGCGTCACATTTTGCTCCGAGGGTGTTTACACGTCTCATGAAAAACGTTGCGATGCAGTTGCACCTGTCGCACGTCAGGATCTCACTCTACTTGGACGACTGGTTGATTCGAGCGTCGTCGAAGCGAAGGTATCTGGAGGACCTTCAGTTGACTCTGCAACTCGTGAAGTGCCTGGGACTTCTCGTCTGTGGAGAAGTCGCAGCTGATCCCCTCACTGTCCATTGTGTCTGGGAATTCAGATCTATTCAGCGGCTTTTATAGCGTCTCCGTCGCAAGAACGGCAACTTCTATGTACGAAAAAGTCTCGGCCTTCTTGGAAAAGGAAACATGCTAGGTGAAGGAAGGAATGAGTCTGCTGGGGACCATTTCCTCGCTGGAGAAGTTTGTTTTCTGGGGAGTCTGCATCTCAGGCCTCTTCAGTTCTTTTTGTTGGAGAACTGGCAAAGCAAGGAAGACTTGAAAGAGGAATTGAGAATTCTTCCTTATATAAAGAGGATCTGTGGTGGTGGCTCGATCCAACGAAATTGCAGAAAGGGATCTCCCTCAAGCTTCTGAACCCCAACCTAGTGTTGTTTTTCCGACGGGTCGTCAACAGGTTGGGGGGCAACACTAGAGGGAGAGGAAGTGTTAGGAACCCGGAGAGAGGAACAGGTGTCCTGGCACATCGACTTCAAAGATTTGGCGGCTATCTTTTAGCTCGCCAATTCTTCGAGGTCCAAGTTTGCAATCGTGTAGTTCTAGCAAACTCGGACAATACTACTTGTTCCCTGTTCAGCCTTGCAAGAGAGATTATTCTTTGAGCCTATGCTCGCAACATTTCGATTCTCACAAGTTTTGTTGCAGGGGTCGAAAATGTTCGAGCAGACCTGCTCTGTTGGCGCCATCAACTCCTGCCGAAGGAATGGACCCTTCATCAGGAGGTTTGCCAAGATTTTTGGAAATTTTGGGGTCGCCATCTTGTGGATATTTTCACGACCTCAAGAACAGCGAGGCTCCCTCTATAAAGCTCATCTGTACTCGACCCTGGGGCAGTTGCGATAGTTGCTCTTCCCTGGGATTGGACGGGAATAGATGTTTACGCCTTTTTCCCCGTTCTAAATTCTGGGAGAAGTCATACGCAAGTTCGCGGCCTCACAAGGGACGAGGATGACTCTCATCCCCACGTTTTGGCCTTCGAACCACTGGTTCTCGGAGTTTCTCTTCTGGTTGGTAGACGTTCCGAGGACCCTTCCTATGAGAGCAGACCTGCTCATACAAACCCACTTCACGAGATATCTTTGAATCTCCCCGCTCTGAACCTGACTGCTTTCAGACTATCGAAACTTGGTCAGAGCGAAGGGGTTTTTCTGGCCAGGTGGCACGGGCCATCGCTAGAGCCAGAAGTTCTTCATCTAAAGGATATATCTAGCGAAGTGAGCAACCTTCAAAGGTTGGTGTAGAAAGAAGGGCTTTTCCTCTTCCTCTATCACTGTGAGCCAGGTTGCGGATTTTCTCCTTTACTTAAGAGAAAAACTCGATATAGCAGTTCCGACTATCAAGTGTTATCGGAGCATGCTTTCGATTGTATTCAGACACAGAGGATTAGCTTTGTCTGACAATAAGGACCTCCACGATCTTACGAGCTCTTTCAAGACATCCAAGGTTCCTCAGCTAATTCCCCCTGCTTGGAACTTGGACGTAATGCCCAAGTTTTTGATGTTTAGTCCTTTTGAGCCTCTCCACTCTGCATCTCTTAAGGATGTTACTCGAAAACGGCATTCCTCGCGGCTCTGGCGGCGAAGAGAGTGAGCGAAGTTCGAGGCCGTCATGTGGGCTTCAAGGAACACAATGCTGTCTATTCTTTAAGCCCTAAGTTCTTGGCTAAGAATGATAGGTCTTCTAACCCTTGGCCTAGACACTTTGAAATTAAAGGTTTAGCAGACCTTATTGGACAGGAACCTGAGGGAGTTCTATGTCCAGTTAGAGCTCTCAAGTACTACCTTAAAAGAACACAGGACACTCGTGGTCCCTTGGATATTTTATGGTGTTCTGTGAGGCAACCAGTTAAACCTATGTCGAAGAATGCACTGGCATTCTTCATTAGGGATGCACACTCTAGTTGTGACGACTCCAACTTCAAGTTGTTGAGAGTTAACGCTCACGAGGTGAGGGCAGTTGCTACCTCCATGGCGTTCAAGAAAAATATGGTACTCGGTGACATTCTTAGTGCCACAATTTGGCGAAGTCAATTCGGTGTTTGCCTCACACTCTTGGCAAGATGTTTAGGTAGCATACGAAAATTGCTTTTCGCTGGGACCATACATTGCTGCTTCAGCAACCTTGGGGACAGGGGGTAACTCTGATCCTATCCCCTTTTTAATTGTGTTTTTATAGTTGTTGGGTCGACTACTGGAGGCAGTATTCCCAATCCTTTGCAAACTAACGCTTTAGGTGTTGGTTAGGTGGTTAGTAATGCTCTTTTGTCCTCTTTGTATGGTCTATGATCTAGTCACATTGTGGTCACGCCCCCGTTGACAGATCATCTAGAAGTCGCCAGCTATATAGGTCACTACCTCGCTGGGGTCTCTAGTAAAGCAGAAGCAGACTAGAGTGACAGTAACCACTCAGTCAGCTACGCTATCAGATAAGGAACCAAAATAATTTTACCAATAATTGGTTTTTTCCCTAATTCTTGGCTGTCTCTACCCCCCTCCAAAGGTGGTATTCAGCTATATATATATCTGGCAGGTAAGTCTCATGAACAAAATGATATTTTAATGATAAAATAAAGTTTGTTCATACTTACCTGGCAGATATATATATTCATATTGCCCTCCCTCCTCCCCTCAGGAGTCAGTGGCATTAGAAAATCTGAATAGAAAATGGGAATGGTTCCTGATACCCGCCTCCCAGCGGCGGGAATGGGTACTAACCACCTGCCCGGCCACTGCGTGTGCCGCGAGTTTTGAAATTCTGTCAGACTTCGGAGAATACAGCTATATATATATCTGCCAGGTAAGTATGAACAAACTTTATTTTATCATTAAAATATCATTTTTAGGCATAGAGGCCTTGACCTAACGGACAACAAAGACCTTCACGATCTTCTAAGGTCTTTTGAAACTACTAAGGTAGCTCACCCAAAGTTGCCTTCGTGGAATTTAGATGTTGTCCTAAAATTCCTAATGTCGAAACAATTCGAGCCTCTACATTCTGCATCCTTCAAGGACGTATCCAGAAAAACTATTTTCCTAACTGCTCTGGCGACGGTGAAGAGAGTTAGTGAACTTCAGGCTATCAGCAAGATTATAGGCTTTAGAGGCCATGATGCGATATGTTCCTTGAGCCCTATGTTTCTTGCTAAAAATGAAAACCCGTCTTCCCCTTGGCCCAGGGCCTTCGAGATTAAGGGTTTGACGGAGATCATTGGACAAGAACCAGAGAGAACCCTGTGCCCTGTCAGGGCTCTGAAATTTTATTTACAGAGGACTCAGGATTGTCGAGGTCCTTCTAACAATCTGTGGTGCTCGGTTAAGAGGCCCGATTTACCTCTCTCTAAGAATGCTCTGGCGTTCTTTTTAAGGAACACCATTATAGATGCCCATTCCAGTGTGCAAGACAAGGATTTGAGCCTTTTGAAAGTCAAGGCTCACGAGGTGAGAGCCATTGCTACCTCAGTGGCTTTCCAGAAAAACTTGTCTCTCAATGACATTCTGGGTGCCACTTTTTGGTGAAGCAATTCTGTGTTTGCTTCACATTACCTGACTGAAGTAAAGACTTCCTACGAGAATTGCTGTGCGCTAGGGCCTTACGTTCCCGCAAATACGATCTTGGGGGAAGAAAGCGACACTCATCCTCTCCTATAGTTATTGGTTAGGTGTGTTTTTAATTTTTAGTTATGGTATTTTTTATGGTTGTTGGGTCACCACCGGGGGTGGTCGTCCCAGTCCTTAGTCTATGTTATAACTTCATGACGTAGCTAGGCTTGGTCAGGTGGTTGTTTCGTTTGTCGTTTGCCCTCACAGTAAGGTCATATGGTCTAGTCACATTGTGGTCTCGCCCCTGTTGACAGATCATCTAGAATTCACCAGCTTTATAGGTCGCTACCTCGCTGGAGACTCTAGTAAAGCAGAAGCAGACTTGGGTGACAGTAATCACGAAGTCAGCAATGCTAACAGGTAAGGAACCAAGGCGTCAATCGCCTACATATGTTTGTTTCCTAAAATCCTATTCTGTCTCTTCCCACCTCCAATGGTGGGATTCAGCTATATATATATCTGACAGGTAAGTCTCATGAACAAAATTATATTTTTATAATAAAATAAAGTTTGTTCATACTTACCTGGCAGATATATATAATCATAGTACCCACCCTCCTCCCCTCAGGAGACAGTAGCTCTAGAAAATCTGAATAGAAAATGGGAATGGTTCCTGATACCCGCCTCCCAGCGGCGGGAATGGGTACTAACCACCTGGCCCCACTGCGTGTGCCATAAGTTTTTGAATTTCTGTTGGTCCTTCGGAGAATACAGCTATATATATATATCTGCCAGGTAAGTATGAACAAACTTTATTTTATTATAAAAATATCATGTTACGAGTCCTGTGTGTTTTATACTTGATGGGACCGACACCTGAGGAGTCCTGTACGTTTTATACTTGCGGCCAAGAAGACCCGTTTATCATCTGGATCCACATCCTTTAATGGTAAGGCCTAAATGAAACTAGAATTATTCTGCTTTAGTGTAAATGTGAGACTAGTGCCTTTGATTATCTGTATAACATTGAAACTGGTACAATTAGGAACAACTTTGTTTGCCCGTTAACTCCAGGTAAACCTATAAATTGACCATGTTGAACAATAGGTTTTATGAAAGTCAGGTATGGGACTTTTAGAAGAATCTGAAAGATTGATATTCTGCACAAGTGGTTAGTCTGTAGCCAAGTGTGCTTGTAAATCTTTTGGTTATGAATTCTGTCAGGACAAGTATGGAGAACTAAATGCTATCTGAAATGTTGAATAGTGTCAGTGGAAAAAGCAGAATTTATTAGAGACTGTTGTACAGTGGAGATGGTTTCGTTAGGACCACCCAGAGAAACGTCATCAGGTATTTTAGAGGAGGATGTGGGCTACAAAACTAAGAGAGCGCAGTTCTCTCAGGATATTTGTCTAACAGTTTTTATATGAATTTGATCCATATTCAGGTCTTGTACAGAAATTAAAACTGGGTTTTCTGTGTTCCTAGCATCTCCAATATGAAGTATTAACCTTGAGGTGTCTTCATAACATAGTAATCGTAAACTCCAAAGATTTGTTTGTTCTGTCCGTGTCAGTCAAACCTTGACTTTTCTGCTCTTCAAAGTTGAGCTTTATCAGAAAATTTTGCTGTGAGATTGTAGCTCCTGAACTGCATTGCAGATTTGTGATTACTGCATTTGTAGTGAATCAGTCAGGACTACGTTATCATAGGACAGTTTTGGTATGCAGAATAGTTATAGTGAATTGGAGACAGGCCTGTATTATTTGTGGACCACCTGTGATGTGCCTGCATCGTTTCTGTAGCACCTTTCCACATTGTTACTGAATCAGTCTTAATGAACAGGGCACTTGTACTGACATGAGAGATAGGCTAAGATTATTAAAGGATGACCTCTGACCTTTTAAATTCAATACTGAAGGACCACATTTTATTTCAGGGTGAAACTAATGCAATAAAGAAGACCCATTTTGACTTGAAGTTTGCTGGACTGAAATGCAGAGGAAAAATATTTATTGAATGTCCCCGTTTGACATGAGGTTTGCTGGACCACAATTTAAGGTAAGTCTTCTTAGAAATTGTAGCCTTTCCTGTGATATATGTGAGGTAATTTCAATAGAAAATCTTAAGTTAGCAGTTATATAGGTTTGCAAACTCTTAAATTAACATTTTCAGAAAATGGCTGTGCTGTGTTAAATATAGGCACTTAATCTCTTGTCTTTTAAAGTGCAAGGTTTGGAACCGGCAATGTTTGGATATAATAATCTTCTTTCAGCTGTTTCAGTTTAAGATATTGGCTGTCACACTTTCATTGGCTTATTGACGAATTTTTCACCTTTTGAGACTTTTTCCCTGTTGTCTTGTCTTGTCTTGATGATCTGGGCTTTATGATCCCAGCATGGCATCTTCAGAATATAATTGCAATAACTCAAGTATGGAGGTAAATTCAGTTACTTCTAAGGCTGTTGACACTGGTTGAAATTCCTTCCCAAAACTGAGAGAAGAATCTTGTTCAGTTTCACAGAAAAAACACGATGTAGAACTTAGGTTTTATAGTTTTCTGTAAAAGAAAACTATTGTGACAGCTTTGTCTGTCTGACGAGGAGATATAAGCTAACTTTAACAGTAGGTAAGTATCCAAATAATAAATTTTTAATGAAAATTTATAGTATACATTACATCTCGGGCACAGTTACACACCTTTAGTGTTTTTTGTTTTTAGCATGTTTGTACCGGCCACTTTTGGATGGTATATTTTCCAATATTTTGACATTTCATTCTGTTTAGTTTCTGTAGTTTCCTCTTTTTGACGTTTTCCCTCACTATCCAGTTCGCTTTCTGCTGCTTCTTGTATTCAGTGTTCCTTACCTGATCTAAGGGTACAATCTTCATAACAGAATTGATTCATTTCTCTATTGTCTTTCAATATTTCATATCAAGGGACTTTCATCCTCATCTCTAGGGGAATTTCAGTGCTGCCTTCCATTCCTTGTATTGTTTTCAAAACCATATCTTTCTTTGTTTCAAGTTCTCAAAACCAACTGTTTCTGTGCAACCATCTTGGTTCCGTTTTGCCAGTGCGTTGGATTATGTAAAATCACTTGTGTTTCATCTGGTCCTGGATGTGGTCAGTACTGAATAAGCATTACTCTGAGCCACAAGATTAAAATCAGTTTCATTGTGTGTTCCTCTGTCCCATCCCACATTCAACACAGATGCTTTTACATCAGAGTTTGTGCCACAGATGTTTACATTTCTTGTGATGTTGAAGTGTCGGTTGAACCATTTTCATTGAGCTTATTTTATTTCTGTTTGCGTTTTTCCTGGGTGATGTGTGCACTTCATGTCTAATGGGTAACTTACAGATATGAGAATTAGTATGAGCTCTGATCTTGAGCTGCTGTTGGGGTTCAGATTAGCCTGGGGTGTGTCTATTACCATATATACAGTTGATATCTGGTGCTTTAATCTTTACTTATGAAAGTAAGAGTCAGAAATTCTCAGTAGGTTGAATTTCCATACTAAAAATCATTCTAGTTCATCAGTTGTAACTTGTATGGCTAAGGTACAAAAGTTAGATTGTAGTAGTCAAACCATATTGAGTTGTGAGTTTTCTGGGATTGGGCAATGTTATTGAACATAAGTACCTCTTTAAAAAAGTTCAGTATGATATTATTGATAATTTTCAATTTTGAAATTTAATTTGTATTAATAGGAGCTTTGTTTTACAGGTACAAGGATATTGGGAACTGCTTGAAAGTTGCTGTCAAAGGGAAATTCCATCCAGTGTCATTAGGTCTTTTGAAATACAAGTACAGGTACTGTAGTACCAGTCACAAGAACAAACAAAAAAATATTACAGGGACTAGGAAACCATAGGTTCTGATTTGAGTCCACACATTTGTAACTAAAAAGACTCGTTATGTATAGTATAGCCATTACTCTCATGCATTCAGGTTGGGAACAGTTATGATTTGAGGTTTTCATATTGTCAAATTGAGACGTGATTGTTTCTCCTACTTATCTGTGACTGTTGACATCCAGAGGTTCACAGCAGATTTTTCCGAAACCAGACCCAATTTACCCAAACCAAGGGATTGATCATGGCTGCTTGGAACCTTTTTTATTACCACTGTAGTTTTGTAGTGACTTAAACATGTAACTGTAAGTGCATTTGTATGGGTAGCAATTCAGTGTTTTGATTTTTAGTGCGGTTGGGAATATGACTGTAAGTTAGCCACTTGTCTTACTGGAGACAAGGTGCACCTGTTGGTATCTGGTTTCAGTCCTTTGATGCTTTTGAAAGAGTACTAGAAATCTGTGTGGCAATAGCTTATGGTGTCATTTGGCTGAATAAGGGACTCATGACAAATGTTGGTGATAACTATCCTGTCAGTGTATTTTAAACCTTGAAAAAATTATTTTACAGTAGATAGAATAAATCAAAATGTTGTTATACAGGTATATGTAAATTAGTTTTATGTATCCTTACAATGAATTGTTAAACAGGTAAATCTGGAGGGAAGAGTGAGCTATGGAGAATGTTAGCAGAGAATTTAGAACAATAAAATGGTTTCATTGTAGCTTTTGTATCTTTTACCAGAATTGCTGTCACTTTGAGATTAGATTTATTTTATGTAGATGACTTGTTGAACCATGTTTTGGATACTTGGGCTTGCAGTAGCAAGAGTAGTTTTATATCACATCCTTGTAGTACATATATGAAAGAGGGTTGGACCCAGCACACTCCCTTGGTGTACTACTTTTGTCAGTGTTTTCGTAAGATTAATTTGAATTTATAATGCGTACACAGTATTTCCACTGCAGGTAGTCTTTCAGATTCTCACAAGCTGCTGTCATTTATTCCAGTGGACTGTAAATTATTTAAAAGAACCCTGTGTATACCTGTCATGTATTAAAGATCACTACAGGAGTCGCTGTAGAATACAGTATATTTTTCTATAAGCTGATCTGATTATCCGGCAAAGCATTTATCATCTCAAGAAGATAACTACTGTAAATTAATGTTCAAGAATACAGTAGCATATTCTAGCATTGTGGATATATGTGGCATTTGAAACTGGCCTTGTAAGCTTAGATTTTGGTAATCAAATGCTCCTTTCAAAACTGGTTTAACAATAGCCACTGGTGTTGTCTGATGGCTTGAGCCTTGCTTATGGTAGGCCAGAGGCCACGGAATGCTGAATGACTGACTAGGTTCAGCCTTGTGAAATCTGTTATTACTCTTCGGGTATAACTCAACCCTGCCTTCCACTCGGTAAAGAATCTGAGATGACTACTGTAACCAAAATATTAATTGCAAAGGTTCCCGAGTCTTGTTATAAGATTGTGCAGAGTAGGTAAACAGGTATGTAAGAGACGTCACTCTTCTTCAGAAGCCATGAAGAGAAATCTTAATTCTAGACCCAATAAATTTGGCACAAATCTCTGTCCTTGCAATGTGAATACATTGCAAGGTCAGACAGACAAAGAGTAAATTGGCTGGGATTCGGATATGACATCATTCAGTAGAACTGGAAGGGTCTTAGGACTTGGTCTAAAGACCTCAAGTTATTAACAGTCATATTCCAGGTGGTGTGTATGTGTGTGTGCCTTTAAGAAACCAAAGTAGGTGATGCATTATACAACCCTTATTTATATACTTATGAGACGAATCTCACTGATGGCAGTCACACTCACAGAGGTGTTGCAATAATTATTGCCAAATCTCTGCAACAAATCCAGTGTTCCTGTGAACATTGTTCTTGAAGCAGTTGCTAAATGTATATGTATTGTTTGAATGGGAGATGACCATTTTCTCCCAAGGTCCAGAGCTAATTTAAATGAGATTCAAGCATTAGTCAATCAATGCCCTCGGTTTTTCAGCTTCTTGGGATTTGAATTCCCACAATCCATTTTGGTGTGGAGATTCTTTTTGATGGAGGAAGGATCATTGATGATAACCATTCCAATGATCTTACTCTATAATGACAGATCGATGACATCTGTTAATACCTTTCCCAATGACTCCTGTTAGAGACCTGAGCATTTGTTCTTCTGTCGACTGGACTCGTATTTCAGTTGGGCTGTTGATGAGTCTTTGCTTGGGGGTGATAATTTTCCTTTTCATTTAAAGTTCTTTTGAATAGACAAACATTTGTTCCCCCTCTGTCAATTCTGATTTTGATTGGGCTGTTGGTGAATTCTGGCAGAGAAGTGATGATTTTTGTCTTCCATTAACTGGTAGTTACAGGAAACAGGTTGGGCTTAATGTCAAGACCTTCACTTTTTTCAGAATTTTGAGTCCCACTTGACTTTGATTCCAAAGACCAAAGGCAAACCCTCCAGACATTCTGTTCCTTGATGGGAGAAGACCTGTGGGCTTTTAAGAAAATGTTATTGACTTTATAAATATAACTTGTGCACAACAAAATCTATCAATGTGCTTCAGCTAAGAAATGTAAATATGTTAGTAAAGTCAAGAGGGAATCCTGTCTTTTTTTATATAAATGGTATAAATTTGGAGACCCTGTACATAGCTGTTTTTGCTTGCTTGCAACTATAGGTAGGCTGGTGTTGCAAACTTGTTTTCTAGTATCAGGTGCAATACTACTCAGTTAACTAGGAGCTTTATCTTGGTTGCAACTAAAATGTGGAATAGGTTGCATAGTGCAGTTGTGGAATCTAAAGATCTCTAGTGTTTAAGAGAAGAGCAGATGTCTGCTGACATCTGAGTATTTTTTCCCCTCATATTTATTTATCACATTTTCCTGTAACTTGTCTCTCTCTCTCTCTCTCTCTCTCTCTCTCTCTCTCTCTCTCTCTCTCTCTCTCTCTCTCTCTCTCTCTCTCTCTCTCTCTCTCTCTCTCTGTAGGCTGGTTTCCCTGTGGAGCCAGTCCTGGGTTTATAAAAGTCTGTTGACTCTCCATAAGAGTTTTCATCTAAAAGGAAGACTAAATCCATTGAATTCCCTGATGGTCAGAATTCCATTTCTTTGAGTTTCTCTGAGGTATTGAACTGAGAACTATTCCACTGAGTTCCATGACATTCTGAAAGTGAGCATTACTTCAAATTTGGAATCAAAATTGAAGTGAAAAGCCTATAATGCTACATTTCAGTTAAGGTCCCAGGTTGCTAAGTGATTCCTTCTTGAACCTAACAAAAATGGGAGACGCATTCTTCCTCCTTCCTGGAAGGTTGCCAATGTTGGCCCTATCAAGGAACGTCTTCAAATTCCACATTGTCCCCAAGAGCTACAGGTCAGTATCACTTTTAAAGTGTGCAAATTGTTTTACGAGATGGAAAATTCCAGATTAATGTGGCATTCATGGAATAATGGTTCGTCCTCTATTCGTTGTGGTTTCAGGAAATACTGATCTACCTTAGATCCTGTACTTAGATTATCAGCTCAGATTCAACAGGGGTGTGCTAATCATTGCCAGACAATTGCAGTCTTCTTTTATTTTTAAAGGTTTATGATGCTACGTAACAATTTGGAATTACAAAAAATCAGCATGAGGTGGGAATTCAAGGTAATAAGATTATTTTCATTAGATATTGTCTGTGTGACAAGTATAGTAAGGTTAGAATTGGCAATACCTTATCAGACCCTTATGCGTTTAGGGTAAGGGGTCCCACAAGGCATTTGTCCTCAGTGTCACTTTTTTTGGGGGGTGGGTTATTAACAGCACAGTTGAATCTGTCTCTCCAGTCAAAGCTTCAGTGTTTGTTGAGACTTGTCTGCAGTATTTGCAAAGGTCAGTTGATGCAGTAAGTAAGTGGTTTCAGATTTTGTTTTTCGTAAACTATGGCTGGTCAGTTCACCAGGAGTACTTGTAAGGAAACTGTTCTTAATCTTAGACACCTTCACTATCCTAGGAGAAGGAAGTTAAATTTTTGGGAATTATTTTTCACAGCAACTTAATGGCATGTGGTAGAACGTTTAAGAGGCAAGTATACGCTGCAATCTGTCCTGATCACTCGTAATAATGAGTGATCAGTACAGGTCATCTGATAGAAGACGTTTCATCTCAATCCAGAAAAGCCTTTGATTGCACAATAAAATGTTAGCAGGCAAATTTTATAGTAGGATGTGGTGACAAATAAGATTAAATCTGAAACTGGACAAAATAAATATGCAGAGAGAAATGAAGCAGTGACAGGGAATCTTGCATTAAAGTGAAAAAAAGTCTGTAGTAGACACTATTTAAAGTTTGATTTGCAATGGAAATTTGCAGAGCAATGCCGTAAGTAAATAGAAAATTATATAAAAATGATAAAATTGAATAGAAATAGCTTTCGTACAACTCTTATCATCTCAGATTCAACTGTAATTAATACATTTACATTACAGTCTAATCAGCATATTATGAAGTTGCATGTTAGTGCATATTTTTCAAGCAAAAAAAAAAAGGCCACAGAAATATGGTTTGGTTGAGGTTAAAATAGACTGAGGAAAATCAGTTACATTCTCTCTCTCTCTCTCTCTCTCTCTCTCTCTCTCTCTCTCTCTCTCTCTCTCTCTCTCTCTCTCTCTCTCTCTTTCATGCTATACTAAGGAGAAATTAATCAGTACTGGCTTAGGTTGTGACAAGCAAAGAGCAAAGATTTTGCGTTCCGTGAAAAATTGCAATAAACTTATAATTGTTCATCAAAATGTCACCTTTGCAATACCAAAAAGGTGTTGAAAGATTAAACAATTAAATGAATAAATAATGAAACACATTTGGAAGAGGATGAATTAGATATTTCATGATAACTCTCAAAAGGACCTTCCCCTCAGGCATGGAGCAGGTTGAAATAGGTAAGACTAAGGCCTTCCTGCCTCCTCCTAAGTGTATGAGAGAGAGAGAGGTTCAAAACATTTGGTTACTCGAGGTATAATATGAAAGTTTTATGCTATGGTCATTAGTAAACCGGATTGCCATCAATCCTCTTGAACATCAGTAGTTGTGTATGACGTCAGAATGGTTATGACTGTGGTTATGGCATTGTAATTGTTAGGAAATGAACTGGGAAGATATTATGGACCTTTGGAGGTAGACCTATACATCAAAAAGCCACAAGAATATGTTTAATTCTTCCTCGTAATTGAAAAATAAATTTGCTTTTCCATTCTATGAAAAACACCTAATTATCTGTAATTAGCTGTAGATTACACAGGCATAAATATTCCATCTTAATTTACAGATACAGGTGCTATATATTTAAAGAGAATGAAAGCAGAGAGGCCAAGGTGTGGATATTTAGGAGGAAAGGACTGACAAATGGTTCCTACTGGCCAGCAGGTAATATTTAGGCATATGTATGGCTTGTTATACGAATTGCAGGCCAGCGTAATATAAAGATACAGTACCGTATATTTAAATCATCCATATGGGGAATCATCTATTGACATACTCGTGTTTTAAGTAAAGATGGGTTATTTTTATCGTGCCTTCATCATTTTACGCTTATCACTCACCCCAGTTCGGCAGGTGAAAGAGGTCGTATGACGTCATCGGTTTTAGCATATATCGAATCTTTATTAAGGAACTAAATACATTTTTATGATTAATTTACTTTACAATATATATTATTAACTTGTTTGATATTGTTTATTTGTTATATGTTAATATATATTTGAAAAGAGCTCTACAAAATCTTATTTTTGGAACAAGAACCATCGGCTCCGTCTTCAATCTTGCCGAGTGAAAACGAAACCAAAAACCTTTCATATATTCAAATTAATCGCCTAAAAAGCCATGAAAATGCTTCGAATGAATAAATTAACGTATATTTCATTCATTGCGTGCTCACAAGCGCGCTCTGGTGCTCATATACGCACTCGATGTGAATAAAATACGAGTTGAAAAAGTGGTTTCTGGCAACTTTTTTGTTTACATTGGCAAGGGAAGGCTCAATGGAGGTAAGGTGGACGTCTCTTGATTCGTTATTGTCGAAGTAATTACTTAATTACCGGAAGAAAGCGAATGGAAACCGAAAGATGAATTAATTAAGATGGCATTGTTATTTTAGGATAGTAATTACCGAGGGGTAATTAACATTAAGCCGTCATCTAAGGCAATTAAATAAGGCTGCCTCCCTCTACCTGGCAAATGGTCAGAGAAGGTCGAAGCTTATTTGAGCTTTTTATTTGAATATATAATTTAATTCCTTCTTAATTACCATTAATTAACTTAATTACAGGTTAATTACGATAGTAATACCCTGGATAGCCTTAATTAACCCAGCATGAGGCTGTGTGGCAAGGGGCCATTGTGGCTTAGGCCCCTTTATATTAGAATAGCAGAGGACGTCAATTGTAATTAATTACTAATAGTAATAGTCATTAATAGTAAGTAATAGTCTAATTAGTAGTAGTTATTAGCAGTAGCCGAGCCATGGCTACTTAATAGCAATTATTTAGCCATTTTTATTTATTTTGGCAAATATTTACCTCGGGGTATTGGTGAGTGGGCATAGTAACAAGCCTGGGCAAGTGACCTACCCAAGCAGCACCCTAGGTCGGGGTATTCTGGGTATCAAGGAATTTGGGACAATTTTGAGTCATTTTGGAGCAGTTTTAGCCCCAGGGTTTGGTCACGGCAAACTTCGGCCTCTTTCGATAGGTTATTTTGTAGTTTCAAAGCCTAAATTGTCTAATTAGTAATTAAGTCTTATTAGGGTACTTGTAGGCTAGACCTGAGTAATGAGTCACTAAGATATGATGCTACAGGGATTCTACAGGATTTCTAGTTATTTAGTTATTTAAGGATGTTTTGGCTGTTTTAATTGACAAACAAATGCAGGTTAGTTAAGTTGCTCCCCTGCATATGGAAGTATCTGGCCTAGTGGTTCTCAACCTGTGGGGGCATCATCATTTTCCAAGGGGGGCGCGAGCCGTACAGAAAAATAAAAAATTCCCTAATTATATTTGTGATTTTCTTAAGTCGCTAGAAAGCAGTGTCAAGTATCTCATTGATTCATTCCCAAAGGAATTAAAACACCTCTTTCTCTTTTTATTTCATTTTCCTTTAAAGCTGGGAGGAAATTATACTCATAGATGCAAGGGGCTCGTGGAGGATAGGGCCAACTCTTAGAGGGGGCGTGTTAATAAAAAGGTTAAGAACCACTGATCCAGCCTATAACCTATAAGCTTTAAGTTGAAACTCATTTGTCATATGAATTTGATATGACTTATAACTTAAAGTTTATAGGCTACAGTCTAGATTCATCCAAATGCAGGTTAGTAAAGTTGTATTGAAGTATCTAGCTTATAACCTGTAAGCTCTAAGTTAAAAGTCATGTCAAGGTATTTATCTTATGAAGTTGTGACTTTTAACTTGGAGCTTATAGGCTGTAGGCTAGATGCATCCTATAGAGGCTAGCAACATAACTAACCTGTATATGGATGCATCTAGTCTGTAGCCTAAAAGCTGCAAGTCAAGGTATTTATCTTATGAAATTGATATTGTTTTCCAATTTCAGTTGACAATCTTGGTATTAGTTTTGTCAGTGGTAAAAAAAAAATAATTAGATTTGCTAATTGCTAATGGATTTTTGTAGTTTTTGAGTAAAATGTGATAAAATGTTTGAAGTTGCCTGTATTACTGTATGTTAACGATAACACTAATGTTTCTCAGAGATCAGTACATGTTAAACTAGTTTCATAGATCCTTAAAGAAGAAAGGTTGATGCTCAAGTTTTTTTTTTTTTTATGAAGCCAGTTATGGATATGTAAAGCTTAGTGCACCATACTTCTCCTCAAAGCTTACAGTACCATACTTTCCTTCCAAAGTACTGATTTGCAACTCATATGCCAGTAATTGTGACAGGAAATTACCAGAGGGTAAAGTCATAACAGTAAAAATTCTCAGTAGAAAATAACATGCTTCACAGAATAGTCATCGATGTGGTGAATTAATATTTTTATTATTAACGCAGGTATTTTATTTGAAGGTGAAATGTTGCCCCGTATTTTGTTTCATTACATTAAATAGCTGAAATATGCTTCGTCAGATATAGACACACTGGGTATTAAAAATGTCTTTCAAAAGTATACTATAGTGTGAAGGAAATGACAGTCTACCCACCATTCCACAAGATTTCTTCTGTCGTGTACGGATTTCAGATTGTGAAACAAACTTAGGATTGTGTTTAACATCTGATATTGTGTGTAACATCTGAATTATTGTTAATTGCATTGGACATTACTGATGGGTGTTTAAAACCTTTTTCCTGAGAAATTTAGGTGTACTGTATTGGACAGTAAATGTCTTTATGTGTGGCAGGCCACAGCAGTAATGTTTGTTTTGTTTTTGAAATACGGAGTTGAATAATAATTTGGTTCATTACTGCAATATGACAAACTTCACTGTGTAGTTTTTATTACCTCAAGCAGCTGTCTAACCTAAGGAATTGTGCAGTGCAGCTTTGTGGCAGTTGAAGACTTTTTATCCGTAATGATTTGTAACAAATCCTCATTTAAAACAAGTCATTAATGTAGATTCGTTTTTTACAGACACCACATACTTCAAGACCTTCAGTTGACTAGCTTTTAAGTCATTTCTGTGCATCCATAAAGACAGTTTAATACAGTTTAAGGGATTTGATAGCTCGGCCATCTGACTTTACTTTCTAAAACAGTAAATAAGTTTTATAACATTGATGCCACTGCATGTAACAAGGAGTTTTTTTTACTCCCATGTCACTGAATTCAGATACGCCATTTGATAAACGAGTAAAGCCAGTTCTCTAACATACAATGTAGATAAGAACTTGCCCATAGCAGAACTATTAAGTGATCTATTATTTCATATGTATCGTTTTGAGATAAATTGTAAACATCATAAAAAAAAAAGTATTGCTTTGGTAGTAAATTAAGATAGCAAATTCAGGAAGCCAAAATACTCGTAGTGCTAGAAGTTCAGAATTGCAAAGTAAACACTTTAGGTTATGTTTTGGTAGGTGTTATATAAGAATCATGAAACTGATAGCCTTAGTTTAAGACTGCAGGTTTGCTAGCTATGAAAAGTAAAGATTAATTTTAAAAATTTTTCAATTGAGCTAATTATATAATGTGTAAATTATCTTAATGATGTAAACTTCGTTCTGCTTGTATGAAAATCATCATTTCATTTTTTTATTAGCGTACTAACACGAAAAACAAAAATCTTGTCAAATTTTTAGGAAGTCAGATTATAGTATGTGTTCAGATACGACTTGGGCTGTATCAAATGGGTTTTGAAGGTGTATTGAAATGACTTAAAATTTGGTGATAATGGACCAGACTGCTCTTTCAACTGAGAAGACAGATGTCAATGAAAATAGTATTGTGTTCGACCTTCACAAATAAGACAGAACTCAGTCATTGAAATCAGTAAGGTTATGAATATTGTTTATGAATATGAACTTTCTTTTTCTTCTCTGGTTTGGTAATCATGAAAATAGCCCATTAATCTGTCAATAAATTAAAGGTCAATACAATTGCAAAAGTGTTTGCTGTAATTGCCGTCTGTCTGGTTTTATATTATATATATATATATATATATATATATATATATATATATATATATATATATATATATATATATATATATATATATATATATATATATATATATATATATATATATATATATATATATATATATATATTTCATATGTACTGAAATCTGCTTTACCTGGAACTTGAGCCTGTAGAAAATGCTATATCAAAAATGTAAGAGGGTCGATTCCACTAGTATTTGCATATTTGGTCATCTCGTAGACAATTAGGTGATTGGATCTTGATCAGCATTTGAAGGCAAATATTCTCGACAGGTGGCACCGTACAGAGGCCGTTATAAGTTCCAAGCATTAAAAATAATGCGGTTCTATATAAACTGCAAAAATAATGTCTCAAACCGTATTGTGTTTATTGTGTTTTGGAGAAATAACATTCTGAAACCGTCAGATACTGTGTCAAGTATCTCCCTCTCGCTCTCTCTCTCTTCGTCCCAAATACCTTCTTTGTTGAAGCCCCGAAAAAGGTCTTTGCATTCCAGTAATACTACAGCATCATTGTAAATTATATGCATATTCATTGTGTGTCCTAATTACAAGGAATTTATGGCTGTGTTTCAAGAGTCTTCAGCTGCAGCCCTCTTTATTCCTTTTACTCTACCTCCGTTCCCAGTCTCTTTCTTCCAATGTATTTCTCACCCTCTCCTAACAGGTTTTTGATAGTGCAACTGTGAGGTTTTCATCTTGTTTCACCTTTAAAATTGGAACCTCAGAACTTCAAGGGAAGGTGCAATGCATTCTACCCTAAAGCAGTTCTCCTTCCTTGTCTCTTATCATTTAATTACATTTTTATCTTTATTTTTGGGTTAATTTATTTGTTCTTTTCTAATAACTGTCGTCTTTCTGTATTTCCTGTGACCTTCCGTTCTTCCTTTTCTGTACATCCGCAGACTCGTTCTTCCTCTTGTGCCTTATTCCCTCTTTCGCTCGTCTGGTGAAGGTCCAACAACTTAACCTTGTAGGACCTCACCTAATCCTCGCAACCGATAGGACCTCACCCAATCCTTGCAAGTGATAGGACCTCACCCAATCCTTGCAAGTGATAGGACCTCACCCAATCCTTGCAAGTGATAGGACCTCACCCAATCCTTGCAAGTGATAGGACCTCACCCAATCCTTGCAAGTGATAGGACCTCACCCAATCCTGGCAACCAGTGCCGCTTACTATCTCCACATTCCTCCATATTTAACTTTATTACTCTTCTCTCTCTCTCTCTCTCTCTCTCTCTCTCTCTCTCTCTCTCTCTCTCTCTCTCTCTCTCTCTCTGTCCTTCTCTTGATCCTGTCCTTCTCTCTCCTGTCTTTTACATCCTCATCCTTTTCCACAATCGTTTTCTTATCCTTCGCATCCTCATCCTATAATCATTTTCCTATCTTCATCCTCATCCTCCTGGTCTCTCCCATTCCTGCCATCCCTTGCGTTTACTCACTCCTCCTAATTCCAGAATTCCAGATCCTATTCCTGCTACTCTTTGAGTTTCCTCTCTTCCTAATTCCAGAATTCCAGATCCTATTCCTGCTGCCCTTTGCGTTTCCTCACTCTTGCTAATTCCAGTATTCCAAATCCTATTCCTGCCACCCCTTGCATTTCCTCACTCTTCCTAATTCCAGAATTCCAAATCCTATTCCTGCCGCCCCTTGCATTTCCTCACTCTTCCTAATTCCAGAATTCCAAATCCTATTCCTGCCACCCCTTGCATTTCCTCACTCTTCCTAATTCCAGAATTCCAAATCCTATTCCTGCCGCCCCTTGCATTTCCTCACTCTTCCTAATTCCAGAATTCCAAATCCTATTCCTGCCGCCCCTTGCATTTCCTCACTCTTCCTAATTCCAGAATTCCAAATCCTATTCCTGCCACCCCTTGCATTTCCTCACTCTTCCTAATTCCAGAATTCCAAATCCTATTCCTGCCGTCCCTTGCATTTCCTCACTCTTCCTAATTCCAGAATTCCAAATCCTATTCCTGCCGCCCCTTGCATTTCCTCACTCTTCCTAATTCCAGAATTCCAAATCCTATTCCTGCCACCCCTTGCATTTCCTCACTCTTCCTAATTCCAGAATTCCAAATCCTATTCCTGCCGCCCCTTGCATTTCCTCACTCTTCCTAATTCCAGAATTCCAAATCCTATTCCTGCCGCCCCTTGCATTTCCTCACTCTTCCTAATTCCAGAATTCCAAATCCTATTCATGCCGCCCCTTGCATTTCCTCACTCTTCCTAATTCCAGAATTCCAAATCCTATTCCTGCCACCCCTTGCATTTCCTCACTCTTCCTAATTCCAGAATTCCAAATCCTATTCCTGCCGCCCCTTGCATTTCCTCACTCTTCCTAATTCCAGAATTCCAAATCCTATTCCTGCCACCCCTTGCATTTCCTCACTCTTCCTAATTCCAGAATTCCAAATCCTATTCCTGCCGCCCCTTGCATTTCCTCACTCTTCCTAATTCCAGAATTCCAAATCCTATTCCTGCCACCCCTTGCATTTCCTCACTCTTCCTAATTCCAGAATTCCAAATCCTATTCCTGCCGCCCCTTGCATTTCCTCACTCTTCCTAATTCCAGAATTCCAAATCCTATTCCTGCCGCCCCTTGCATTTCCTCACTCTTCCTAATTCCAGAATTCCAAATCCTATTCATGCCGCCCCTTGCATTTCCTCACTCTTCCTAATTCCAGAATTCCAAATCCTATTCCTGCCACCCCTTGCATTTCCTCACTCTTCCTAATTCCAGAATTCCAAATCCTATTCCTGCCGCCCCTTGCATTTCCTCACTCTTCCTAATTCCAGAATTCCAAATCCTATTCCTGCCACCCCTTGCATTTCCTCACTCTTCCTAATTCCAGAATTCCAAATCCTATTCCTGCTGCCCCTTGCATTTCCTCACTCTTCCTAATTCCAGAATTCCAAATCCTATTCCTGCCACCCCTTGCATTTCCTCACTCTTCCTAATTCCAGAATTCCAAATCCTATTCCTGCCACCCCTTGCATTTCCTCACTCTTCCTAATTCCAGAATTCCAAATCCTATTCCTGCCGCCCCTTGCGTTTCCTCACTCTTCCAAATTCCAGGAATATTTACAGCAATTCTTTTCTTATCTTTTATTTTCCTTCCATTTTTATCTTTATTCATTTGTTAATTTTCTTTGTGTGTTGCTTCTTCCAAATAAAAGCCATTTTGTAGTTTTTTTGTAGTTTCAGGTTTTTTGTAGTTTCTGGTTTTATTTATTTTTTTGTAGTTTCAGGTTTTATTTTTTGTAGTTTGTTTTTTTGAAGTTTCTGGTTTCTTTTGTAGTTTCTGTTTTTTGTAGTTTTGTTTTTTGTAGTTTTTTTGTAGTTTCAGTTTTTTTGTAGTTTCAGGTTTCTTTTTGTAGTTTCAGTTTTTTGTAGTTTCAGGTTTTTTGGAGTTTCAGATTTGTTTTGTAGTCTCAGGTTTTTTTGTAGTTTCAGATTTGTTTTGTAGTTTCAGGTTTTTTTGTAGTTTCATTTTTTATAGTTTCAGTTTTTTTGTAGTTTCAGTTTTTTGTAGTTTCAGTTTTTTTATAGTTTCAGGTTTCTTTTTGTAGTTTCAGTTTTTTGTAGTTTGTTTTTTTTATAGTTTCAGGTTTCTTTTTGTAGTTTAAGTTTTTTGTGGTTTGTTTTTTATAGTTTTAGGTTTCTTTTTGTAGTTTCAGTTTTTTTGTAGTTTCAGGTTTCTTTTTGTAGATTCAGTTTTTTTTATAGTTTCAGGTTTCTTTTTGTAGTTTCAGTTTTTAAGTTTCAGGTTTCTTTTGGTAGTTTCAGTTTTTTATAGTTTCAGGTTTTTTGTAGTTTCAGTTTTTTTTGTAGTTTCAGTTTTTTTGTAGTTTTTTTTAGTTTCAGTTTTTTTGTAGTTTCAGTTTTTTTGTAGTTTCAGGTTTCTTTTTGTAGTTTCAGTTTTCTTTAGTTTCAGGTTTTTTGGAGCTTCAGGTTTCTTTGTAGTTTCAGTTTTTTTGTAGTTTCAGATTTGTTTTATAGTTTCAGGTTTTTGAGTTTCATTTTTTATAGTTTCGGGTTTTTTGTAGTTTCAGTTTTTTGTAGTTTCAGGTTTTTTGTAGTTTCAGGTTTCTTTTTGTAGTTTCATTTTTTTGTAGTTTCAGGTTTCTTTTGTAGTTTCAGTTTTTTTTGTATTTTCAGGTTCTTTTGTGGTTTCAGTTTTTTTTGTATTTTCAGGTTTCTTTTTGTGGTTTCAGTTTTTTGTAGTTTGTTTTTTTATATATTTTTGTAGTTTCAGTTTTTTCGTAGTTTCAGGTTATTTTGTAGTTTTAGGTTTCTTTTGTAGTTTCATTTTTTGTAGTTTCAGGATTTTTGCAATTTCAGTTTTTTGTAATTTGTTTTTTAGTAGTGCCAGGGTTTTTGTAGTTTCAGTTTTTTGTAGTATCAGATTTTTTTTGCAGTCCAGGTTTTTTTGTAGCTTTAGGTTTTTTTTTTTGGAGTTTCATTGTTTTGTGGTGTCAGTTTATTTTTAGTCAGTTTTTTTTTTTTTGTAATTTTTAGACATAGTTGATCAGTGTCTGAAATAAATGCTAGAATGTGCAAAACAGTTCTTTTTCAAAGACCTTTTTTGAGGACCTGTTTCCAAGACCTTTTTCGAAGACCTTTTTCAAAGACCTTTTTCATAGACCATTTTTGAAGACCTTTTTCAAAGACCTCTTTCAAGGACCTTTTTCAAGTACCTTTTTCCAAGACCTTTTTCGAGGACTTTTCAAATACCTTTTTTGAAGACCTTTTTCAAAGATCTTTTTCAAAGACCTTTTTCCAAGACCTTTTCCAGCGACATTTTTCAAAGACCTTTTTCAAAGACTTTCAAAGACTCTTTTTGAGGACCTGTTTCCAAGACCTTTTTCCAGGACCTTTTTCGAAGACTTTTTTCGAGGACCTGTTTCCAAGATCTTTTGTGAAGGCCTTTTTCAAAGACCTTTTTTGAAGACCTTTTTCAAAGACCTTTTTCTAAGACCACATATTCCCATAAACTAGATTTATGCTCTGACATGTTCTTGCAAAATAGACAACCCTTAATGTGTTATGTAAGAGTGAAACGTACCAAGGATTACTCTCTTATTGAAGAACCACTGTAAAAACGGCTGTTTTATATAAATGTTCCTCCAGATGCTCATCTGTTAACAAGTTATTTATTAAAGTGAAAAGCAATATGTATGTTATGTACATAAAATAGAAAGCCAACTTCTGTAAGTAATTAACTGTTGGAATTTTTTTGCAGACCTGTTGAGATTAGATGCATGCAATTGACAACAACAAAAGCTACAAGAAAAAGAATGAAGGCCCTTTATGGAGCAGCTAGCAAACTGGAAGTCTGGAATTTAGCATTTGGAGGTAAAGCTCAATGGGTTGTTTTGTACAGCAAGGGGTGTACTGTAATATTATTGTCTGCCCAAGGCACCCTACATTCACTTATACGTAATCTGTCTAGTGTGGTGAAGACCACCTACAATAAAGGGTTTTATGGTTTGTTTGTGGTACTGAATTTATGGTATGAGGACTCTCTCTCTCTCTCTCTCTCTCTCTCTCTCTCTCTCTCTCTCTCTCTCTCTCTCTCTCTCTCTCTCTCTCTCTCTCTCTCTCTCTCTCTCTCTCTTAGGGATGCTCTTCACCCTGTTCAACTGTTGGTCCATAGATGTTAACCCCAGCATTAAATATTTTAACTGAAAGCTTAAGGGGCCATATTTGACAGCGTGTGTACTACAGATCTAATAACAAGCAAGAATTACAATGAAAAGTAAGATGTCTTCAGAATTTGAAAGACCTGAATCAAAAGTCAGAACCTAAAATAAAATGTTTCCCAATATAATGTGAAAGTTTGAGTTGTTTTTATGATAGGGCTACAAATTAGTGGACACGACAAAAGTTGTAGTGAGAGTCTGACCCAAGTTTGAGTTATTTGTCGTTACACTGTCTCATAAATTCAATGAATGTGGAAGATGTTTTGATCAATGCTTTGAAATCAACTTCTACCTTTTTGCTCTTATTCCTTTGCTCAGGAGTTCCACCAATTATCATATAACCCAGTACTGTTTGGAATTGTAGCCAATATCCTGTAGTATCTGCTCAATGATTGTGACTCAAAATCATTGCAAGTATAGAGTATACTATTTAATCTTCATGTAATGGAGGTGTTGCCTCTTGTGATGACTTGCATACCATTGCAAGTAATGTGTCAAATTGCTTTTCCAAAAATATGCTTTAATTCTTCCTGAGTTTTCAGATCTTGGACTGCAGCTTGCTTTGCTCTTTATCACTTTTTAATCTGGGCACTTGGAACTAGTTATGACATAAGCAGGTAATGGCTTCATAGGTTCGTGTGAAAGAAAATGCATAAATTTTGGTGTGGAATCTTTTTGTAAATGCTGGTATTTAGTGCAGTGTGGCCTTTTTTGCAGGAGTTATAAGCAGATTCAGAATTGTTTGTAAGGGGCGTTTGACATTGCTGAGAGAAGACTCCCAGCGTCTCATTAAGACACATCACACTACCCTCTGAATCCATTATATTCATCCTATTGGCTAAAGGATGCCCTTTTCTTAAGGGTCTTTGCGACATGTCCCTTCGTCCCCTAGCTGCAACTCCTCCTTTTATTGTACCTCCCTTCATATTCTGTTTCTTCCATCTTACTTTTCTCAACCCTTTACTAACAATTGATGCATAGTGCTCCAACTGCGAGGTTTTCCTCCTGAGTGACCTCATAGGTCCCAGTGCTTGGCCTTTGGTCTAAATTCTGTATTCTAATCTTGGGTTTGATATCATGCATCATTTCATTTTAATCCCATGGTAAAGCCCACACACACACACACACACACACACACCCCTCTGATAGTTTATTCCTTAGGCTAAGCTTTTCTTTTGTTGAAGTGTTTGAGGCTTGATGAAGCATTTGCAGCTGTGCTCTGGTGAGTGACAGAGATTTTGTGGCAACAAAAAAGCTGATTTGTGTTCAATTTCCTGAAGCATTTTCAATGCCTTGTTTTTTTTCAGAATTAAAAAAACTGCTTTATTTAAGGTAAGAGAACCAATTAGCACATGACAGCCTATCCTGTAGGGGGGGGATAGTGCCTTCACTACACCTGTAGGCATTACTTTAAGGTTCTTGCAGCGTCCCTTCGTCCCCTGGCTGCAACTCCTTTCATTCTTTATAGTGTACCTCCTTTCATATTCTCTTTCTTCCATCTTAATTTCCTCAACCCTCAACTAACATTTTATTCACAGTGCAACTGCTTTGAGGCTTTCTGTTTCAGCGCTCAGTGAAGTGACCTCATCACAGGTCCCAGCACTTGGCCTTTGGCCTCATTTCTACATTCTCCGTGACGGCCTTCCCTCAGGGAGTAGATCTTTTGTAAATTGCGCTTTGCTGATGAACAGACTGACTTCTAGTTCAAACACGAGCAGGTTTAAGAAATCCTTTCCATTGAATGGCGGCCATTTGGAGAATCCCTCTCAGTCAGTCCCTCAACAGGAACCCCTGACTCTGTTTAGTGAGTCGTTTCATTGCAGTATCGTGCTCCTTAGCAACAAGGTCTTATTTCTGTTGGTGTTGTGTTGTCACTATTTAGATAAACTGAAAGGAATAATAACAAGCATTTGAAGGAAATGCTTATTATTATATCAGAGGATGACACTTAATATCAGTAGACTGAAGGATTTTATAAAGGATGAGGAACATCCAAAGCTTATTTTCAACTCTTTTATTTTAACAGTTTGGTACTAATATGGGACCTTCTTCAAAAAATCGGCTGAAATGAGTAAAGACATGGGTATGGTAAAAGTATATACAATATCAACATTACAAGATACAATAAGGGTCTAAAATTAAAAGAAAAACCAGAAATTTGAAAATTTTTTTAATTTAGCACGTGATGTCGTAGCTTTCAAAATTTCAAGTTTTTCTTTTAATTTTAGACCCTTATTGTATTTTGTAATGTTGATATTGTATATACTTTTACCATACCTATGTCTTTACTCATTTCAGCTGATATTTTGAAGATGGTCCCAGATTAGTGCCAAAATGTTAAAATAAAGGAGTTGAAAAGAAGCTTTGGATGTTCCTCATCCTAAAATTGACCAGTCTGCTGAGATTGCCAAAGTCTGTCTATCTGCCCCAGTTAGGACAACACTAAACACTACCTCATTACATACGATGTTTTATGGTTACCTGAAGTTTGCCCTCCTGTATCAGGGTGGCATTCGACTGTGATAGCCAGTTGTCATTGCCTGTGATTCCCAACTTGTCTTTGAGTGAATATTGATGTGGGAACTGTACTGGGAGTGACTGATCTGTATGACAAAATTGTGAAGACTATCATTTTAATAATCCAGTGTGTATCACACAGCTCATCTATCATATATTCACATTTTATTGAATGTTTTGCATGTGACTGAGTGAGTGAGGGTATTTGTAGGTAAATACATATGATATATATATATTGAAGAGCTATGCATCCAGATGACTGATGATGGCAGTGGTTTCCTTTTGAGGCATTTCCCCTGTGGTTCATCTTGCAACATTTTTAGAGTTTTTCTTTTTAGTGAGTTATCATTGAAATGTGTGTGTGGTTTTGTATATGCCATTGCTTTCTTCAGGTGATTTTATGCAGAAGGGAAGTCTTCATATCAGGAGTTTATATCTACTGGAGTAAATTGACTATAGCATTGTGTTTAGGCCAAGATTATGTGTATCTTGAATGCCAGACATTTTTCTTTACTTATTCTGCAAGTTACTGGTCTTCAGTCCAGTGTTTGTTTGTGAGAGTTCCTTTTCTGCTGTGCTCAAGTGTCTCTTCTCTTTCCAGGATGTCATCAGATAGATGCACAGAAGATTCTAAAAATATTACCTGTAGACCACACCCCTATTTGAAGATGCATCTAGCCAAGTATAACAAAGCTGTGAAATTTCCAAGAAAATGCTTCATGTCCTGACTGTCAAACTCGACATTTGCAGCTGATGTTTTTGGTCGTCACTTGTCAGAGGTAATTGGAACAGTGTTAGCAATAAGGCAAATACTTTAGCTATCTGCATAGCATTATTTTTTGTCCTAAATGATCTCAGCCAAGTAGCTTCTCCCTGGCTGACCCATTGTTACTGCAAATACAACCTTCTGCTTTACCAAACCGTGAATTATTTTTTTGTTTACAAATTCAACACCTGAAGATATGAGGAGGAGTTTTCAGAGAGGAGATAAATTGACACCTGTATTTCTGCCCCTCTCAAGAGAACTTTTCTTTCGGCTGTGTTCAGTCTTGCTTTGTGAGAGTTACTTTGTTCCTAAGAAATGTGGGTTCATCTAGCCCTGTTCCTTCATTCTGGGGACATTTTTACTAGTGTTCCTTCCTTGTGTCTTTTTTTTTTTTTTTTTTTTTTTTTTTTCAAGGTTCATCTCTATCATCTATATGGGTAGGGGTCTTCACGTAAGGTACTCTTGTTGCTAAAGATCCAAGTGTCATTTTTTAATTTCATTGTTAATATATTCTTGTCTTCCATTCTGAGGAGTTCTACTAGTACTCCATGTGTCATTGATGAGTTTCAAGGTTCATATCTATCATTTAAACAGCTGGGAGCCTTTACACATGACACTCCTTGTTGCCAACTCCATGTGTCATTTTTAAATTTCAAGGTTCAGCTTTTTGTAATAACTTGAAAATGGCTAAAATCTGGGCCATTCCATTCTTTGATAAGAACCTCAAACTGGTTGAAAGAGTTTCATTGGGAGTTCAGAGGAATTTTGTTTGTGGAGGAAGTTCAGTTGTTCTTGAGAGAGAGAGAGACCACATGTTCAGTGCTGCTGTTTGAGAGAGCAGAAACACTCTGGACAGCTCTTCCTGAATTGCTGGAATACATCTCTTCCTCTTTGAGAGTCATTCTTACCTTGGCTGTTTATAGTCTGTGAAGTTCACTTTCATGGAACAAGAATGAATGAAATGCACTTGTTACTTTATCTTTCTGCTAGTGGGAATTATTGAAGGGTAGTTGGGGTCTAAAACTAAGTGTCTTCCTAAATCCCTTTCAGTTTTGTAATGCGCGAGTGGATGGAGCGTACGTGCCGATGTTTGCGTAGCCAAGACTTTGTAGATGCCTTTTTTAGTTGCTCTGTGCTAGGTAGTGACTATGTCACCATGTTGTCAAATCTTGGGCTGTATCTTAGCCTTTATGCCATGGCCTTCTCCAGTCTGTGATGCTCTTTTCCATACTTAAGGGCTTCACCCAAACAGAGTTAATTAGTCGATTCGTTGATTCCCAGGAAATTAACTACTTTGTTCTTAGTCTGTCCTTTTTTACTACCATATTTTTTTTCTATCAATTTCAGTTGTCAGTTGATGTTGCAGTCCTTGAAGGCTTTGTTTTGCTTTGCTTTTTGTGCACAGACTCCTTTATTTTGACTCTCTTGCTTATTGGGTATTTCCTCGTTGGGCAAACATTGTGGAAAAGGTTATGAGGTGCAGTTGTGTACCACTGTCTGTGGTGACACTGGTGGGTTGAATCCTACAGGTAGGATCTGAGAACAGTTGCTTTTGGTCTTTTATAAGTTTTAAATAATGAAGTGACTTCAGTTGAGACACTGGATACCTCACAAAGTTATTCTAATGTTTTTTTTATATGTAAACAATCACCAATGGATATTTTGTTGGTTGTATTTTTAATGATCTTAGACCTCATTATCTCAGGCACCTGTATTGCAAAGGAAGTTTACTTGATATAATTGTTGGTGTAGAACATGAATTGAACAGCATGCAGGCAATTCGATTTCCACTCTTGTTGGAGTTCAGGTCCCTCTCAGTACAAAAAGGGAGTTGTTGCTAGTCTAAATGGAGATGTAGAAAGGAAAAGCAAGTGATGTTAGTATGGGACGAAGCTAAACTTGAACTCGACAAGAACTGATACCTCTCTCTCTCCTTATTGGTGTACCTTTGACTTAAATTTTTTAGCATTGTATTTCTGTCAACGCTTTCCCATGGGAGAAATTATTTGCTTTCATGAGAATCTCGGGTTGTTTACGAAAAAGAATCTCTGTGTAATGCTAACAGAAACCGTCATATCGTTCCCCTGGTGTCTCTTGGTCATAGGATGTCTCAGAGGTGATGGCACTAGTGCCAGCCACATGCTACTACAGTCTTTTGTAGTTTTCTGCCATTGTTGGAGTGTCAATTTCATGTCTAAATTGTCCTGCAGCCTTCCATGGAGGTTATCTGCTGAAGAAAGACACTGATGGTTTCCTTTGCTTCTGAGAGTGGTTGCTGCAAGGTGTGTCTGTGCTCTTTCCCTGTTTTCTTAACCTTTTATCTTTTGACAAACTTTCATTAGCAAAACGAATGATTGTATTGCCACAGCCTCTCAGTGCAGTATACAATGCTACTTTTCAAACTGCCATGCATGACTGACTGCCCAAGTATTTCTGATGTGTTAGGCATATAAATGATATTGATTTGTATCTCCAGATCATCTGCCTATTCGTTTATTAATTGATTACCATATTGTTTTGCTTTATCTCACATACTCATAGTTATCAATGTATCTTTTAACTTATGTAGAGTACTTGAAAAAAATTTGAGAGAATTTGGTAAAGAAAAATAGTTGACATTGTAAATTTTATTATGATAATATTTTTTGTAACACTGGAATCCTGTTAAGTAATTTAAATGGAATACAGAATGAACAGGACTGAGTAATTGTTTAATCATTATATTGCACGACTTAAAATTTCTGTTGGAGGACTAGATTTAATCTGACATTAGTGTTCTTCCAGCCTCTGCTGAAGGACGACGAGGATTAGACTAAAAGAGATGCGAGTGTTCCTCCAGCCACTGCTGGAGATTGAGAACTGGGTGACCTGATTTGGGTGTTCTTCCAGCCTCTGCTAAAGGATAGTGAAAACTAGACTTCACCTGACTTGAGGGTTCTACCCACAGCTGAAGAATGGATTAGGGTTCTAACTACAGCTGAAGAACTTGGAAGATGAGGGTTCTTCTGCCCACATCTGAAGAAACCTGATGGAAGTGTTCTTCCAGCCACTGCTGAAGAGTGACATGAACTTGGGAAACTGCCTTAACCTGACTTTAGTGATGTGTGTTCTTCCAGCCATTGCTTAAAAATGGTTAGAACTTGACTGCAAACAACAGGCAACAAACCACGACCTATAATTTTCCTACAAAAGCAGCTGGAAGAGGATCAGCATCTGGTATAATCATCGTTCTTCAACAGTGACTAGTTCATGTTAAGTTATCAAGTCAGATACTCAAATAATATTGTCATTCAAGTCAGGAAAGATAGGAAGAGCACTCGAATTAGGAAAAATCTCATCCTCATAACAGAGCAGAGACTAAAATACACACAATGTAAACAGCAGAACATTGTTGAAGGAGGAAGGCAACACGTCAGTCTAACGTTATTACTGTGGAGGGAAACTCGCATCAAGATCAGTCTCCCACTCATCATTGTGCAGCTTTGGAAGAGCAATTTACATTATAGTCTTTACACTGTATTTTAATCTCTGTTGTAGATGACGACGAGATTTTCCTAACTCGAGTGTTCTTCCAGCCTTTCCTGACATGAATGACAATATTATTTGAGTATTTGACTTGACAACTTATCAACATGAATAGTCACTGTTGAAGGATGATGACTGTAACAGATGCTAATGTTCTTCGAGCTGCTTCTGGAGGGAAATTGTAGGTTGTGGTTTGTGGCCTGTTGTTTGCAGTCATTTATTGTCTCTGATACTTGTTTCCTTGTTCTAGGTAATGGCTACAGGTTGAAATTTAGCCAGGTATTGTAGCTGGCTCACTCACTCACAGCAACACTTCTTGAAGTTTGAGGTGGTTGGTATCCATGAAGAGGCATCAGGCTCGCTGTGGATGGAAACTTGAGTTATTCTTTCTGATTTATAATCCACTTTGGTATTTATGATAGTTTTTGCAGGTGAAATTTATTTGTACAGTCCTTGTTTACTTCACTTATCAACTTATAACTTCTGATTTATAATACAGTTTTGTATATATTATTGTTATAACAGGTGACTAATAAATAGTCCTTGTTCACATTAGCAAGTGGTATATATGTTGATAAGTTTGTATTCCAAGTTACAGAAAATTTTTGACAGTAAATTCTGTAATTATTATTTTCTGAAATGATAAAGTAGGGCTGAAGTGTTTTTTTCAATAACAATTTGTTAAATTTGACTTTTTAATTTAATGGAACAAAAAAATGTCATTGGTTTGAGGTTAGAAAAAATTATCCAAAACAAAATTCATGAAGAAATAATTAAAATCTAATTTCTACAATTAAGTTAATCATTGTTTCCCGATTTTAAAACATTTGTTAACAATGCGCATATCTGAGTTTCACTTGCCTGCCTCTCTCTCTCCATTCCATGACTCAAGTGCCATGATGACATTTGCTCTGGTGGCTCTCTGTCTGTCTGTCTGGCAGAGTTACTACTCATTTCTTCTTCAGGACAAAAAACATTGAATCATTCACAGCCACTTTCCTGAATGAGGTCAAAGGAACTGTCACTATGTGCAAGCTATAAAAAGGTAAAGGAGCTGTTACTATATATACAAGCTATAAGAAGACTAACAAAATATTCATCGCTTGTACTGGCACTGAGTTTATATCGGTATTTTTGACAGCTGAAATCATTACTGACAATCACTAATGACTGTCACTGTTGACTACATTGAAATAGTAGACTGTTTCAATATATGAAAGTGTACAAGAAAAGAAAGATCAATACTGCACTAGTATTGAGGGAAGGAAGACTTTTCTGAATGTGTAATAAACTCTACAGTTCAATTCATTTTTATAACTAAGCTGAAAACGTCACAAGTTAGGACTGAAATATTCAGTTTGAAACGTGACCCTGTTCTAAAATAAGACTTGTGAAAATGGTGAATTTGTGCAAAAGCTGAATAATTCTTCTATCTCTCTTTTTTTTAACTTTCCCAATGAAAGTTAACATCCATTTGGAATATACTGATTAAGTTTGAAGTGACACTGACAATATTCAAATAATACTGAGGACTAAGTTTGAAGTGACACTGAGAATTATCTCAAACTTAACTGCTTTGAAATTATTTTTTGGACAAATTGAAGTCAACTGGTTTGAAGTTATATTAATTAGCCACAAAATCTTATGAAAGAAGAAAGGTAACTACAAAATATCTATTAATAGATGATGAAATCTAGAGAACAAAAAATCTGTTGTTATGTTCTTCATATTTTTGTTTCAGTCACCTGTTCAGTGTCATCTCTACAGGACCCCTTCCAAGTGCCTCACTCATCACATCAGTTGTTTGAAAGGCCTGGTGGATTATCCCATGTCTTCAAGACAGTTTGTTTATTCCCCATGGAGGAACCTTCTCAGTCTCCTCCAACATTCACAGCCAGGTTCCTGAAGGAGGTATAAACCACTCTACTAAATGCAGGCTACAAACTTTTACAACAATTTTATAAGCACTTAATATCACTGACTGTGCTGCTATGGAAACTAATTTCAATATCTTTCATGTTCAAAAACACCACTGACTTTACTGATATTCAAACTTTTAGTATCTTTATACATACAAAGTCATTCACAGAAACTTTTCAATACTTACTACCACTGACTGTAGCAGCACACCAACTGTTTCAGTAGACTGCAAGAGTACAAGAGCAAATCCCAGAAGACAAAAATGGACTGGTCATAAAGGAAGAAGTTCCTTTCCACAGTTCTGAAATAAACAACAACAACATTTCTAGCAATAGTTAAGGTCCCAGATTTTAGTCAAACAAAATGAAGCTTCAGACATAGACCAAAATATTAATACTACTTGTCAAAATTGCCAATAATATATTTACCTTCCTCTTAAATGTGTAAACCTTGGTTCTATGTGGAATTCCTGTGGACAGAGAGAGAGAGAGAGAGGCTGCTGTCCACACCTTGATATTTGAAAGGAGGACCATCAAACTGAACTATCACCCAAATTGCCTAAGGTACCTTGGAATTCCTCCATTACTTCAGAGTGCTGTCTCCTCCTCAGCAGATTCTGAATCAGGTGATGATATAAAATCTTGGGAAAGTCAGTCCTAATGACAAAAATAATTTTGTTAGTTAAATTACTGATAACCTTGAATAAAACTAATACAATGAGAATTTGGATCAACAATTATATAGGTCTATCTTTCATATATTCGTTGGAACTATAAAATTTTGCTGCCAAATTGCTACTACAAAACTTTTTAATGACAGATCCCAGGATCAACTTACTAGATGCAGTCCCGAAGGGTTGAAACAACTTATGGTATACAGTTGACACCAAAAGAGCCATTGTAGTGATTTAAGGGGTGCACCTATGCCCTAAGGTCCCATTTTAAAGTAATGACTGTTTCTGCCTTATGACTGAAGGGATTTGCTTCAAATTTTTACCCTTATTCTACAACTAATAATGAAAATTCGAAATCTATAAGTGCGACCTCAAGTTTTTTTTTTTTTTTGCAGTTGAAAAAATCATGACCTTCACAAAATGCAAAAAAAAAAAAAAAAAAAAAAAATTCACTCAAAAATGAATTTCCCAGTGACAAAATAAAGATATATAGTTATGCTACACTCTGTACAAGTTTTAGTGATTGATTGATCAATTGTGGGTTATCTGACATCACAACTACCAGGGTCACTGACGCCAAATACTAAATGTGAATTTGGTTTGGTCTTCTTGGAGAAATAAGCATTTCATTTTGAGAAAACTAAGTTTTGAGAAAACAGCAAAACTAAAACATTTTAGGACTTGCAAGAGAATCAGGATATCTTGAGCCAGTTACCCCTATATATATCATTATAAGCAGTTTTCTCCATGAAGCTGCCACTACAGACAATGGGATATTTTAGCGGATGGCAAGTATTTTTGTACACGTCATTGACACTTTTTTACATGTACTTTTACAATTTGTCGTTCCCAGTGCTGTACAAGCGATGAACAGAATTGTCCTTGAACCCATCTAAACATATTTTTAGGATATTTTTATTTAGACAAAACACCTGAAAACTGTTAACACCCTAAAATTCGACAATTCCTCAAAATTTGGCAGTCAACACACTCCTGAAGGGAATGTTTACATAGTACTCAGTTGTGTATTTTTAACTTACTTAATACCGTCTTACCTGTTTCCAAATAGATTCATCAGTGGCTTAACCGGGGAGATATTAAGCTCTGTAGCAGCAGGTGTTCACAGATGTTGAGGCTCCTTCAAGTGAAATCATCTCAGTATCTGCAGCTAGGTGGTTCTGTCACTAGAACTGGTTGATTATTAGAACCCACTTAATCTAAGGATGCTTTCCTCTTCCTGTGTCAAAGAAATGAACCAAGCTGTTGACAAGGTTTCAAATAATCCTGCTGTATTAGAAGTGTTGACACTATGAACGTGGGTCAAAAATAGATCCTAAATTTGCACTTTTTATTGAAATCCATTACATATATACATGATGACGTTATACCATTTTGAAAGTTTCCCACTGTACTCATTACTTACATCAGTTTTATTTTTAAATATCATTCACTTCGTTAAACAAAAACACAAGACTTACTTTTGTTTTTGCAAGGGAAATTTCCTTTTGTCTGTAACAGAAACCTCTCAAGATGTGGACTGCATGGACTGAAGTGGTCTGTGCCTCAGAGCATTTCACTATGAAGAAAAATCTTTCATATCCTCAACGTCACAGTTACGCTAGGACAAAGCACTGGCTAAGCCACGTTCTGTAATAAAAAAGAAAGCATTTAACTCACAGAAAATCATACAGCTTAATTAAAGACTTATTCATCTGTCACACTCGTCAATCTTTTTTTAATTCAACAGCAAAATGGTTCTGAAAGAAAAAGAACCTTCCCAGCAAGATTAATGGTCTCATATTTGAGGAAATTACAACACTTCTTTGTCCCAAAATAACTTCCTACAAAACTGTTGACGACAACAGATTTACCTTCCTTCATAAAAATGCAGACCTTGTTCCTCCTGAAATTCCTGCATTCAGGAATGAGACACACTTTATGCTCATTTAGGAAGGAGGGCTACAATGCTGAATTGACACTGAGTACACATCAAGTTTGCTTGTCAACTGCATTACTTCTGCATTGGTTCCTCAACAAATTCTACACCGTGGGAAGACACCACTCTGGAGAAGGTTAGGCCTACTGACAAATAATTTGATTAGATACCAATTCACTGATAACCTTGAATAAAATATTAATGAGAACTTTATCAACGATTAAACAAGTTTGTGTTTCACATATTCACTGGAAAGAAAAGTTTCCTGCCAAAGGGCTGAGCCAAAGTAATATTTAAATGACAGATTACAGAAGCAATTGACTGACAAGGAACTGAAGGCTTAAAGTGACTGAATATTCAGTTCACACCAAAAGAGCCTCTGAAGTGATTATGGTAATATCCATATAATAATTTAGTGTACTTCAAATGCATGCAATCCCATCTTACAAGTTCCCAAATGGAAAAGACTGATCAATGGCTTGCCTGTGGGAAGGAAAGAGGCTTCGTAGCAGGTGTCCACAGATGTTACACCTGCAGTAAATAAACTGCTGGACCAGAAGCCAGGAAGTGATTGCACCCAAGCTGGGTAGTTACGAGAATCTCTCTCTCTCTCTCTCTCTCTCTCTCTCTCTCTCTCTCTCTCTCTCTCTCTCTCTCTCTCTCTCTCTCTCTCTCTCTCTCTCTCTAAGGGAGTTTTGTTGTTGTTCCTGTGTCACAGAAATGAAAGATTAATTAGAATGTTCCAAATAATCCTGTATTACTTATCTGCTGATATGAACTTTGGTTAATACAAGAAAAAGCACACACTTTACCTGTATTGAAATTCATTCAACTTATCAATGAACAAGTAACTCCACTCTCAAAGTGTCGTACTGTACTAATGACTACTTATGCCATTTATTGTTTTTGAAAACCACCCACTTCCTTACAGTACAGATTGAACACAAGACTTACTTTGTCTTTGCAAGGGAAATTTCCTCTTGACACCAGAACCCTCTCAAGATCTCAGCTTCATGAACCAAACTTGATTTCAAATCCTCCTCAGCATCACAGTTGCAACATTTTCGAGCAATGGGAAAGAAGCAGCCACATTCCTCTAATAAAAGCAAGACTTTTCTGAAAACCTTGCAGTGGGAGGGAGGGAGGGCATAACTGACCCAGAGGTTTTGGCAGAACTTCCAGAAAACTGACAAATAAAGATGACAGGTGACATCAAACACTTTGAAGTCAAGTCTAACGGATATATTGGTGTCATGGAGCAAAAAGTTGCAAAAATTGGATGTGACATCCTTGGTTCCTCAAAGACTCTTCTTCTCCCAAAAATAATATTTGTTCACGACAGCAGAATGCAGATAACATTAAGTGTGAGGAAATATACTCTCACTGCTAAGAATGACAAAAGACACATGAATTTATAACAAAAGAATTACACCAGATTCTCCATTTTCAATTAGTAACCCATTTAAGGAGCTGTCACTTAGTAGATAAAACCTTGACTACAATACTACTCAGTGCTAATTTCAAATGATCAGACTATGAATTTTAATTGATTCTGTCACTAAGAAATGGGAAGAGTTCCAACTAATTTTCAAACAGCCTTGCAAATATTTTAAAATGCCATTCTGAAAGGCGGAACATTTTGCTTTTTAGAGAAACCTCCCGTTGAGCAGAAGGGAAAGTAGTGCTTTATAATCTCAGTCAACGTAAGGATAGGCCCATGTTCACCTTTGCTCCCCAAATAACGAATTGAATGGGGCCACTGTATGCAATGTAGAAGAAGCATGTGCTTACTTTCTAACACAATTCTAAGTCCGGGAACCATTACCTGGTTTATATCACTATAAAAAAATACTGAAGACTGTTGTCTGTCAATTCTACACTAACAGAACTATGCCAGCAACTTCAAATGCTGATCAGTATCAATATGTAAATGGTTTACCATTAGCTCTCATAGGCCTGGCAGATGGGTTGGTTTTCAAGATTATATCGATCTAATCTAATATATTGCAAATCATTCAAATCATCTGAATACTGGATTAATTAAACATGAAGATTCTGACAAAATTTCCTAATGATATTTGTTTCTTATATCTGACTGACATTGTGGGTTGAAAGTTTGACAGACATTCAAGATATTTCTGATTGTAAGTGTGGGATGAAGGACAAAACTTCTTAAGAATGCAATAATCAATGAAATATCCTTGACAATCTGACAGGATATCTCTAAAAAGAATTTAGTTGAGGCAAGCCATTTGCAATATGGAAATGTTTTTTGTTTTAAACTTTGGTCCTGAACCATACTGGACAGACTGTGTCACACGAGAACAAGATTATCACAAGGAGGACCACATCAGTTGAATCCAATAGCAATGAGAGCAGAGAGGACCCACTGAGTTCAGTTCTCTTTTGGGAACCTGATTTCTGTGCAACATAAAAGTCATTTCAAGTCAATGCATAACTCTGAATGAAAGCTTTCACAATTCAACAAGTTAAACTCCACAGCATAAGAACAAATAAAAATGCTGTGTCACAACCCTGAAGTCACTCAATTGTCAGTCAGAAGAAAAACTGGAACCTCTTGAGAAACCTCAAAATGCTTCACCTCCCAAAAATTTGCAAATTTTGTCCCAGTGAATTTTCATGTAAGAACAGATTGTCTTTCTTGCTCACAATTAATCTGTCATGAAAAAGAGGCTCTACAAAGAGTTACAACATTTGTGCTCTCAAATTTCAGAGTACATAGCAGCTACACATAAACAGTATTGTTATTATTCAATATTATTATTCTTATTATTATTATTATTATTCAACAACATTATGATTCAGACTGGGTCACATTCATTCACATGGAACAAGATAATAGGACCAAGAAATTCATCATAAACTTAAAAAGAATAATTGTCCATCTCTGGATAAAAATTATATGAACAATTTATATTAAAATCAAAAGCCAAATCAATTAACGGGTGAATGTATATACAAACGGCCATGATAGATTAAAAAAAAAAAAGATGGGTATTATGCCCATAACTTTTAATGTACTAAACAGCACCAAGACCTTTCAGATGTTTTATGGAAACAAAAACATAAGCAGAATTATTATTATTATCATTATTATTTAGAAGATCAACCCCTATTCATATGGAACAAGCATACAAGGGCCACTGACTTGCAATCCCAGAAGCTTCCAAAGAATTCCCAGAAGCTTCCGAAGAATATTAGTGTTCATTTGAAAGAAGTTACGACAGATAGTAATAGGAAATACAGAAAGAAGAGATCAGTTATGAGAAAATAAAAGAGACAGTTCAGTAAATTAATAAATAATTGTATAAAAGCGTTATCAAAACACAAGGAAGGTGAATTGTTGCAGGGTATCAGCGCACTGCATCTTGGCTGAACTGCTGAGGCTCTACTTGCATAAAATCCAGTTAGTGAACAGTCCCAAGCAATTCTCTCAGTCCAGGGTCTATGAGGTTCACATGCTAAGAACAGCAAACATACTACATGAAATCTCAAACAGTTTTCAAGAACTGAGGTTGTTCCCCACAAAACACCAACATAGAGTTCATGGAAAGTGCCCACACTTGTGTCACAGTGCAACACTTATTAAACTTTAAACTACTGTACAGTACTTCTGATACCTTTTCAGACAAGTGATCAAAAAACAAAACTTGCCAATATTATCATCTGTTTTAGTACACTAGGACAAAAGATACAGAGCCTGTGGAGTTGTAGCCATTATTACAATTGCTGAACTGCAAAAGCCTTGTACTTTCTGCAAATTATCTCCAGTGTCTAGTTATGCAAGCCCTGACAATGTATAATTATATAAAGACCAGATTGTATTAACTGTGCATTCGTGGAGGCTGCTGTTTTAAAAGAAAAATCATTTTAAAAATTACTAAGAAATAGAACTAAAATACAAAAATTAAGCCAATGGCCAAGCACTGGGACCTATGAGGTCATTCAGCGCTGACAGGATAAACTGAGAGTAAAAGGTCTGAAAGGTGTAACAGGAGGAAAACTTTTCCAGTTGCACTATAAATCAATTGTTAGGAGAGAGTGGAGAGTAAGATGGAAGAAAGAGAATATGAATGGAGGTACAGTAAAATGAATCAAAGGGGTTACAGCTGGGGACTGAAAGGCACTAACCCCCTGCAGGGTAAAACTGTACTAAGACACTTCAAATTGTAGCCCTAAGTTTGTGCCTGTAAGGATCACTCAACGGACTGTATCCCCTGGCTTATCTCATGAGGGTTACATTTCTGCTGCCTGGGGACCACAAAGCCCCCAGTTTGAAAGCTTCAGGGACTTCTATGTCAGCCCCTGGACCATGGCCCTCCTCTCTTGCGATACAATAACCTGGCCTGAAGGAACCAAAAGTATTCTTCAATATTTATTTCAATTGCCACATTCTTCGTTAGCTCTTAGTAATCATACTACTTAAAAACAACTGTTTACAATAATCATTTAAAACAGCTGGGATACTGTCTGTGTTCTTTACTTTGCACATGAAGACTCAATTTTGTGGACCCTTGCTGTATGGATGTTCATGGAGTGTTTACCTGTTGCAGAATATATATAGCACACCCATTAATATGAGTCACCCCAAACACACAAACACCCAACTGTCAGTTACAAGTCAGCCTAGTTATATAGTCAGGATTCTAATAGTAACTTCACACTACCACCACAATTTGTAGTGTCACTCTCACCCAATTTGGAATGCACCTATTCAGCAGAACATATAGCAAATCTAAACTGAAATCATTCTCCTAGAAAGGAGAATTAGGTGAAGTTACTAAGACAATCAGATAGCCTACAGCCACACCATCCACTGTGCTGTAGCTTCTGTGTCCAGCTGTGCTCAATTCACTGTTCTTTTCAACAGTGTTCTGCTTCTTTAACAGAGAATCTGTGGCTACATTCACAGCTGCTGGGTCAGCCCGGATGTCTAATTTGTTGCCTCATAATACAAAAAAAAAAAAAAAAACACACACACACACACACACACGGGAGATCTCAAACATTGACTGGGTCAACCTATGTGAGACCATGGTCTTTCACAGTCAGACATTTGGAGTTTTCTTATTAAAGGCTCAACTCTGGAGCACAATTTTTGCTTACCTTCCTTTATTCCACACATTAGGACTTGTATATTCACTCTTGTGACAATTCTACTGAACGCTTTTTTCTGTGGGAATTTAATAGTGTGTAAGCTCAGTAGGCGATCTCAAAGCCTTTGGCTTTGATTCCAAACAAATGCAAGTTTTGAAACTCAAACTGCATGTCAAATCAACCCTGAAGAAATGCTGACTGTGAAGCTGCTATGAAGATGGAAATACAACCTTTGCAGTCGAGTAGAGAGAGACTGCTGGATGCTTGCACAAGGCCTCTACTTCTGCTTTCTGCAGTGGAGACTTGGGCACTTAGGAAGAAAACAGAAGCTACTTTGAAGAGGTGGGAGAACCCAAGAATCATGGCAGGTGCACGAGAGGACCACTTCAAGGATGAAGTGTTGGAGGAGATATGGACAGCTGCACAATGGGTGAAAAACGGACTGTGATCTAAAGCATCTTGATGGTCTGGACAAGAGATGAGGAGCAGTTGACTAGAAACAGCATATACTGACAAAGCAGACCAGGAACCAGCGAGAAGTAACACTGCAATCCTGGAGAAAAGCCATAAATGAAGCCCTACACCAAATTCTAATTCAGAGAGAACTCAAGGATCAGTTGCTAACGCTAAAGCCAATACCCATAGACTTGGTGACGCAGAGAGAATGGGACCCAAATGGTTAAGGAATCTCTGGAGGTATAAAGCAATGCAAGAATTCAGATGCAGAAGACAAGGTTTTAGCAGACCCTGACCCCATTTAACACTATCAGTTACTAAGACTTTGCAGGTCCCATCTATCAAAGAGCTACTTCTGTGACAGGCAATATTTCACTTCACACACTGTCTGTGAAATTGCTAATCAAAATATGACGGTGCTCATTCTGGTGTCATTATAAAGCGGATTACTTGTACTTTGTGGTATGTTAACTTTGAAAATGAAGGGTCAGCCAGTCAGTGCATCATGAATAACTCACAGACTGGCTTTTGAATGATGTGTTTGTGTGTCATCAAGCAATCCACAGATTCAACATAGCTTGCATTAAATACTACAAAATGCTTGATTTACCCAATTATTTAGGGTCATACTCTCCTCTTACTGCAACTACTACACTTTTATTATGACACTTACCTGCAGCATGCTACAGAAAAAACCACCATCACACTGAAGAACCCTTTCACTCGATAGTTCGTCAGTCACAATACAGGATACCTATAGACAAAATGAGTATCAGAAGGTTCATACAGTAGATACAATACAGTGCCAATGATTTTATTGTGCACAAGGCACTCACAGATTTAGAGTAATGTTCAACTAACTCGAGTGCTAAACACACAACAAAATTACATTATTCAATTTCTATGTCCATGTGCATGAACTGCAAGAACAAGTTTTGTACAGATTAGCTTTCAGTCCTGTTAATGTTCTGGGTTCCTCAACATTAAAATGAACTTGAATGTGTCACCTCTATATCTGCTGGTTTAATGCAAAAGCAGAAAAATAAAAATGGATGGGAAGTTAATCCAAAGCTTTAGCTTTGACAGATTCCTTATACAAACACCACTGGAAAAAAGAAGGGTATGGAATGGTGTTGCTGTAGCAATGCCTTGACCATAACCTTCAGGAAGAGAGAGAATCATAGTAGCAATTTTGATGACAAGAGACTGATCCAAAACAAAACTAGGGCATTCATCACTATTATCATCTGGCAGTTTGACAGGACCACAACTCTCATTGGGTTGGCCCAAAGGATTTACTTCCTGAACTTGATACAGCATCTGTTGTTGGCTGAGGCTTCTGATTATCTGTCAGTCTTTAAGTCTCATTATTCACGTGAATAGGGGACAGGTAATTCAGGTCTAATATATTATGTAGTGTTATAAATTCAATCATTATTGTTACTTTCATTAAACGGGTTACAGGTTGTGGTGTAGGCGGTATACATTTAAGAAATATAGATAAAGTATGCTGTATTTCTGATGGGTCTTTGTAAAGCCAGGCCTCTCATTCTCTTTGGAATGTGACAGTGGTTGCTGTCGTGACGTCACGAGACAAATGGTAGACGGTTGTTGGGAAAACAAAGGGTGACGGCGGGAGGTCAGGAGTTTGTGACTGTGGTGGTGACGGAAGGTTGTGAGCGCTCTCAGATATGGTTTGTCACTTGGGTTCGAAGTCTTTCTCTTGTTTATTGAAGTCGAGAGCTGACTTAGGCGAGCAATACAACATGAGAAGGTCAATACATTAAATAATGGTAATATACTGTATTAGTTAGGCTATGTGTTGATTCAGTTTCGACATCTGCATGAGAGATGTGTGACTGTTGGTCTTGACCTGCATTGTCTACATACAGAAAGGCTTTGGGTCAAGTATGAGAAGGTCATAGGCCTCCTGGTGCGGCACATTTGAAAGAGATCCATTCTTTGGTTCGAAGAATGTGGATAGCATCTGCTCTTACTCGCTACAAGGTTCATTATCCCAAATATTCTTTAGTTTATTAAAGATAAAGGGTTTTAGAGATGTTAAGTAAACTCTAAATGGAACTGGCACCTTTGATCTGATCAGAGAACACACAAACTGGGCACTTAGTATCTGAGGCAGCTGAACTACTTCAGAACAAAGTGCAGCCAGAAGAAAAGCTCACTATTTTTGTTTACTAATTGGGGGAGGAAATTTAGGCCAAGTTATACATCCATATATGATTCAGCCGACTCTGAATTCTTCTAAGAACTATACGCTACCAGTAGGGGAATGCATCTGCTCTCACGTTATAGCTATCTAGAGGACATTGTAAACAGAAATAGTTTTTAGTCAAGAAAGCTTCATTGATCCCTAAGTTGCTGATACTGAGGAAAGCACTTCCACATGTTAGGACTTTGTTCTTTTTTTTCATTATCTTTAGTTTACCCTATTTTGTTATTCATTTTAGTATCCCCATCAGGGTTTTGAGTTTTCTTCCTCCACGTTATTTTGAGTTTCCATTCCTGTTTTGATCCTTGGCCTGGTTTTTCTCAGAGTCCTGTTTTTGGTTTCCTTGGACTTCCGAGGTGTAATTGGAAGTCCCTGTGCCCTAGTAGAGCAGTCTAGTTCTAGCCACCGTGTTGGTACATTTGGATTACGGCAAGTTTGCACCTACATTCTGCATCTATTCGCCTTTTCCTTGCAGTGATATCCTGTTGCAATGCTGCTGCCTCATCTTGCTGTAGCCTTGGGCCAGTATCTGCCTGGGGAACCTTGCTGTGAGCAGGTATAAGTCTATTACTTGATTCTGGTGATGTAAGAGAGACGTGGACCTTTCGTGTGGAGGTCGTTCCTTTGGTCTGCAGACTTTAAAGTATAGTGGGGGAGCCCTTCCCGCCTTGCCTTTCTCTGTTACGTCCCACTGGATCAACAGGCAGTTCCTCATGTAAGGATTTTTGTGGAGTTTAAAACTCTTAGTGGCCACGTTGTATTTGTTAGGGCATCTTAGTTTTGTTAATTGTTAGGCTTCGTTCTGGCCATTATTTTCTCCTTTCTTTTGGGACCCTCCTAATTTTAAGAATGTATGTTTTTGGTTTCTCTAATTAATAGTGTGGGTGTTTTGCTCAAATTATTATTGTATTCATAGTAATTGTGTGAATGTTATTCATATATTGATGTATCTGTAGTGGCTCCGCAATCATTTCTATCTTTATTGTGTTGTAAATACCTGTATATTATAATATTTTGCCTTTTGGTATTTGTATCCCTCTCTGTTAATATTTGCACACAGACTCTTATCTCACCTATCATGACTTTAACTTCAATGGTTTTTCTGCATAGTCTGGTATATGTGCGATAGCCCTTAGAGGAGGGTCCTGACACCACCTGCGGGGCATTCAAGTGAGGGACTTTAGGGTTACTGAAGGATTTGTTCTTGATGAATATTAAATCTTGTTTAATATCTAATGCAGATTTGATTTTGTGTCGACCTGCATTCTCTGCTTCAGGGATCAGGTCAAGTGGGGGATTCATAAAAAAGCCAGGAGTGACGTGTGTGAACAATGTGATGATGGGATAATATTACTCCAGTGTGGCATTCCCTTTGCGATACAGAACACCCAAATACAACCATTTATTCAGTCTGCTCTAATGCCACTGATGGTCAACACATTCTTCCTTGCACACAGAACTGCAAAAGAGCCAAGGAATCAGGAGAAGGACAATTTAGTTACAATTAACTGATCTGTGATTAAAAACAATGTCAATTGTTATTCACAAGCCTGTTCCTTTATCTTAAACAGGAGGATGCTGAGCTGCTGCACTGCCAACCAGGTGAAAGGATCCTGCAAAAACCAAGGGAGCTCCCTGGAGGATAGTCAGGAATAGAGAAACTCAAAATTCCATTCCAAGGGCAAAAGGAGTCAGGAGCTGGACTGCCATTCTTCCAAAACAAGCGGATAACTTCTGAAAGTGTGACAGACGGAAACCTCAGCAGATTGCCCATACAGAAACTTGCCTGTTGTAGCTGCTGGGCTCAAGTAACTGAAGAAGCATCTCTACCCATAGATAATGCAACTCAGAGAATAGCCTGAGAAATGCGAAATGCACAAGTTGAAACTGAACAAGATTTGTTTTACATATCTAATAAGAATTGAGCATAAATAACAGCTGTAACTCACTGAAATGCAGGATTTTTAACCAAATTTCAGAAAAGAGACCAAACTTAAAGTGGATCTTGCTAAAAAAAACTGTATAAACAAACCAGTCTATTAAAATGGTTGAAGGGAGGCAGGAACTTGAAAAGTGTCTGAGAAGGCAAAATCAGAAGTTAACCATGAAGTAACCTGGTAGCTGTGAAGTCTGGGGTCATAAAGCCTCCTACTAGCCACCTATGGAAAGAGTTCCACCTGAAAATCTGCGAAGCCACTGCTAACCTAATATGACAAAGCAAACACTGACGTAAAAATGCTTCCTGTGATGACCACCTATAACCTCAGAGGAAACTGCACACAGGCCACCTACTGCTGTTCTCCTTTTTGCTTCTAGTGGATTATAGTGTCTAAAAAGTCACACGAAGAAGGCCAGGGTAATGTAATGAGCTTGTAGCAGGCAAAAGCGAATACTAAACAAAGAAACATTTTAGAGAGAAGTTGATAACATTTGCTGCTGCTTCTCAGAGAAATCATCTTAAAACCAAGGTACAAATACTTGTACATACCTTGACCTATTCTTAAGAGTTAATAACAGTCTTCAAAAAACAATGATCATTGATGCATTACCACTCTTGACCACTCAAATCTCAAAATGTACAGTATGAAATTATGTAAAAAAAAAAAAAAACCCACCACAAAAATGAGGTTTGCTATAGCTGAAAAAATCAAACATTAATACGTAAAAAATCAACCACAATTCTTCTGAACAGAGTGATCAATAGTCATGGCCACTATTTCTAATTACAATTAAGTAATGAAAAATATACTATTGCATTAATTGTGTTCCTTCATCTAAAAAAGACAAGGAATAACAGAGGAGCCAAAATGTGCAACAAAATGATGCAAATGAAGATACTACAATAAACATATACTGTACTGTTAAAACTGTAATTGCTTACAAATGACTGAAGAAATAAATTATTCCATCACTAAAATATAAGATCAGGCACTGTAACAATTCTGATGTCCATTATTTCAACAAAACCACAAAGTCACCTTGCTAGAACCCCAAACGGCTTGCCCGAGAATGCTTTCATAAATTACTACAACCTGTGATAGATTATTATTACATGAGGTAGACTACTACAAACGGAGGTAGATTATTATGAAATGAGGCAGATTAGACCAATCACTGGAACAAAACACCTGCTTCTCCTGGGGCTGAAGGGCTACAACTCGAATTTTCAACTCAACATTATGATTTAACATTCTTATAAAACATAATTAGCTTCACTTTTCTTCAATAGGGAACTAAAGGCCAACAGATTGTACTATGTACGATAAATATAAAAAAAGAACATTTAAAATCAAACAAGGATTAGTTGAAAAGTAAAGGCAAACAACAATGCACATGAGGTCAAAGGGAGACTGAACTGAAGAGAACCTTTAGTACCATCTACTGTAGAGCAAGTGATGCACGTTACACTTTAACTAGTGGACCCATAGAGTACATGGGTGCCGCAGATAACAAACAACACAACAGTTACTGCTGTCAGCTGAGAACCAGCAAGACAGCACAGGAGCTAATGACCTGAGCAACCTCCTCAAGCATTCTTTGATAAAGGCCAAGGGTCAGGGGAACACAGAAATAAGCAGAGACTTTGAATTCTGGAGAGAATGAGGAGAAGAGGAGGGAGATAAAGAGGCAGGTGACAAGGAAAAGACGATGATGTGGTGGACACAGCATCAGAGACAGAGCCTGTTTGGAATAACATAGCAGTAAAGAAAACAGAAATAAGATGTGCAAGGGAAAAAGTATGAGGAGGAGGAGGAGGCAAAGTAGAACAGTAACGGCAATGCTTCAAGATTCTTCTCAGAAGATAAAGAATGTGAACTGGAGAATGCTGATAAAATAAAGGGATCAGTACAGAATGCAACATCTGGAGAGTTTAGGAGAGTCCTGCACATGTCAATGAAGCAGCAAGAGAATTAATCATTATTAAGGAATCAACCTGAATACATGGAAACAAATGCCTATTCACAACTGGCAGACATTACATGCATTTAGAACAAGTTTGAAAGGCCACTGACTATCAGGACAGTATATCTCATGTGGAACAGACGTAATAGAAATAAATAAATACCAATATATCCATCAGCAGATGCATATACAGTACACGAATGTAACCAACATTTTGGTCACAAAAGGGAGAGAGTGCAAGGTACTTTAAGGCAGCACCGCAGAGGAGATGGGACCACAAGAATGAGAAGAAAGATCGTGCAATTATATGTTAAGGTTAAAGCAACTTACGATAACAAGCAAAACACAAGAGGAGGACGACTGCTGAAACACAGTGTGCTCAAGCGTGAGTGATGGAAGAAATGTCGAAAAATCTGTAAAAATGAATGGCTACATAAGAAGAAACATGCACGAAAAGGGAGTTATATGTCTTGAGAAAGCACTGAACAGAATACCCAGAGAAGCAACTAGACTGGGACTTACAAAGACAAAGGGCACAAGAAGGACTTACTGAGTAAGTGTTGGAACTTTATCATGGCATTAGAACTTGCGTGAATATAGTGGTAAAAACAGCCAGAGAATTTGAGATAAACATTGGTGTCCATCACAGATCAGCTCAGGGCCCACCACCATTAATCACAGTCAAAGAAGAAGTTACAGCGCAATGGTGTTAACACTTGTGTCAGAGGAAGAGGTCTTGTATAATGTTTGAAGAATGGAAGACTGGAAAGGAGACTGGAAGACTGGAATGGAGAGCTGAAGACTGAAAATCAAAGCAAGCAAAACTAAGTTTATGATGATGGGAGAGGAGGCTAAGGGCAAGGCAAGGTCTGAAATGCACTAGGTATAAGACAGTGGAGAAAAGCCTTCAAACACCTAACCTCATGTGAGGAAAACCTGATGTAAGAATGTCAATGAAGAAGTGTAAGATGAGTACAATACACACTTGGAAATTATTCCAAAGTTACCATTTATAGGAGAGAGACGCTGGTGATCTTAGAACTGACTTGGAGTACATCCCAGCAAGAGGTAAAATCTGAGCCCCAGAAATAAACAGTAGTAAAAATTCTCTACAATACCCCTCCAGCCCCAGATGCATTGTTCTCTGTCTCTACTCTTCACCAGTTCCCTTTGGTCTCTTCTCAGCCGTCTAATTTCTGCAACTCTTACCTCAGACCATTTGCAATTTTTAGTCGAGACAAATCCCTAGGAGAAAGTCCAGTGATTCTAGAAGAGACACTCAATGGTCCTGTTCATGCACTTTTTTACAATAATGATCACCTGATTTTCTGCAAAGCTTCAAATCTTTCAGAGAACGTTATGTTTGTGTAGACAACGACGAGATACGGTATCTCTCTCTGCTTCTCTATTATTTCCACATTAAGATCCAAGGCCACTGATGACGAGGCATCGTGTGACCTGTAATGAAGAAAATGACAATTATATCATGTTCTGACTCCCACCTTCTGTTTTCTGTTTAGTACAGCTGTATTTGAATATGAACCCTCATGGCCAGGGCTCTCCCTGCATATAAAATGGTACAAAGACATCATCAACACCAGATGAGGAAAGGATTGAAATACCTCCTTTCATAGAATACACAGTCCTCGTGTTATACTTCTGTTTAATGCTCAAAACAGAGCAGTTATTAATTTTGCTTCAAGGGAAGAGAGACCCATGTGAGTGATTATACTGTACCCATTCTTAGTTTGATTTGGGGGCCCCAGTGTTTCATAGTACTGTACTGTAAAGTTGCTTTTTCTTCCTAAAAGGAAATATCAGTGAATGACATCACATTTCTCACAGTTACAAGACAATGCAAAGACACTTTACCACACTATTTCACCTTAGTTTTATACAAAGCCTTGTGCTATTTTCAATTACCGTACAGATAAATTGTACAGTTTAAGTGGGGTCTATGGCCCCAAAAATTCGGTGCCTCTCATATAACAATAAAGAAGAATTTCCTTCTTGTTGGCACTGACAGAGAAACCTACAGGATATAAGGAACAGATACTGTATATGAAAGGAAATGCTTCAAGGTGTACTATGTCACCACATTGTTGGTCATGTCTGAAGTTGCTGTCGTTTCTCAAATTCTCTGAATTCTCTTAAGGGTAACTTTGAATTCTCTTTAAGGGTAACTTCAATGCTACACTGCATTATTTGATTGTCTCGTATGCAGCAGTTAGTTACCCAGGTCCCTCACTCGCATTATACAAATTCTGAGGTACTGGTATCTGCAGCTTCTGCTCAGAACCAAAACTGGGCTCTGATTACAGTCTAAACTACCATTTCAGAGATTAGTTTCTCCATGTTATACTCAGAAAGCATAAATTCATTATACAGAAAGCATGATCAGTGATCATTTTAGATCTGACAGGGCATTTTCTACAAAGCCACCAGAAGGTACTACAGTATACAGTACATATTACACAATAATTCTAAGCATCAAGAGTTTACTTCAACTCTTCTGCACAGTAAAAAAAAATACATACTACTTAAATTTACCCACAGAAATTAGGTTACATAAAGAAAAATGGCTAAGCAATGGTCTGTGAGGAGCAAAACCTCTCTCTGCTTCTGGGGTCACCTATTCCATACTTCAAGTATTTACTCTACCCATCAAACATGTGCCAGTCAGAGAGGATGTGATGAAAGTGCACTCATGATACACAAGTAATATTTCAATTCCAATGAGCCTCTCTAAGACACCTTACAAATAGAGCACCTGGACATAAAATGACAGAAACTTCAATTTATGGTTGTGGAAGGCTATATCGTAGTACACATACTACACCAAACTCTAAGGTTTGAGAACATGGTTGCACAGTGACCAACCAACATGAGGGCACTAAACGTAAAAGCTGAATGAACGCGACCATCACAAAAAACAGCAAGGATAACTGAACCCAAAATGCACCAAATAAGCAATGGTAAGGGTGCTGACCACTCTTACCCACCCATGACACAAGTTCCTAACATATACAATGAAAATTCAATGCCTTCCACAGAGCAATAAAGACACACTATAACAAAGATATGAACAACAGTTGTACAGTATAATGTGGTTTACTCTCAAGGCCAATAAACTTGGCCCTTGTAAATATTATAAAGTAACAAGGTTTGAAAACATCATCCCGCAAAGCCCCTGGTATGAGATGTCTAGACTTTTAATGCTAACAACTAATCTCTTCTATGGGTCACTTCTGGAATTCTGAATAAGCAAGAATACACAGCCTGCATCACCCTACACATCTTAAGATATAACTAGAGTTACTCCTCCACATCTGCAAAAGTTAGGAGCACCTTACTTTTTGAATGTGAAAATTCACCAATAATTTAAGGTCCCCAAAGACTGGGGCATTCATCCAGCCTATGCAGGCTAGCTTAGGCTACTAAGCTACCAGCAACTAGTGGTTTGGCGCAGGAAACCTGAACTCAGATCAACTTGGCTTAAGTAACAAAAGTTATCATTCACTAATATATGAGGTCACAATACACTACAGAAGTCTCTTGAAACATGGTCAAAACCGCGAGACACAAACCCGTTAGTACCACCATCAACCACAAACACAGATTAGTTTCTCATGTGAGAGGTGGGGTCTTGGCAATGGCTCTCACTTCCAATATTTATACAAACTCTTACAAACACTTGTCTTGTGCCCTTTTGTTATTTACAGTATTATGAATAGATATACAGTACACAGTTCATTCTGGGAGGAAGGTTGCTGTGTCTTTGAAATTGTATGAAATATGAGACTGGTACCGTGTCAGAAATGAATGCTAACACACACACTACATGACAATTATGTATCTTCATGCAGCTTACGACATACTTTTCATTATGATAGTACAGCAGGAGTTATAACTACAAATTTCAACACTATAAAAGCCCAACCAGAGGTGAACACTATAACCCAGACAAAAGAAAGAAAAAAAGAAAAAAGAAGCAAAGACAGACGCTCCGCAGTCGACTGAGTAAATGCCAGCAGCCCAAACAACAAGTTTTGAACAATGTAATCGAGGTGTCTGGTCTCTAAGTGTGTTAAGTCAACTTTCATGTACTATTCCACAAATATAACAATATTGCTGTTACAGATCTTTAATAGGATTAATATTACAATACCAATAATATGCAGTGTGCACAAGAAAGAGATTGCAGAAGTAAAGCAAGAAAGAAATGTTTGTAAAATAGCATTAAAGTGCAGTGGACCCCCTCCTGTTCACGGTTCCAAATTCGCGGCTTCACCTATTCTAGGATTTCTCTGTGGAACAGACACAGTACAGTATACACATTATTCGCAGGAAATTCACCTATTCGCGCTATTTTTCATGAAGAAATATTCGCAGATTACAGTACTGTATTTTCATACCATTTTCATGACTAAATGCACTTTCTGTGATAAAACTATTAAAATACTCGGGTACAGTTTGAGCATTTTTAGAGAGGGCTTTCTGGTGTTTTGAACTATCAAAATATGCAGTTATAAGCATTTTTAGGGGGGTTTTAAGTGGATTTGAGCCACTTGCGGGGAGGCGGGCAGTGGTAAGCATCCCCCACAAATACCGGGGGTCAACTGTACTGTGTTTTTGCCTGCTGATCTGATCTATTTTATGAATGTTTGGTCTGACGACCTGGAATTGAAACCATCAAGTTCTTCAGTACCTTGTCTTTTTCACTGCCAATTTTGTTTATTATAAATAAAACTGCCCATTTTGTTTATTATAAATATAACATTTCTCATATGCAAAGGTTGATGATGACAGCTTACAAAATGTATAGCACTGCTTTTTGTGAAACAGCCGACTAGACTGTACCTATGTCTGAGACACAGTATGGAATCCCCATGATACAATTAAACTTGACTCAGCCTAAAGTTCTACTAGCCATTTTGTCACTTCAACTCCATATGCCAATTTATCTGGGAATGAGTAATGATCCCAAATCTTCAACATAATAGTCCATGGTCAGTAGTGTATCCAGTTTGGCTTTTGAAAATGCATATTTACAACGTCTTTCTCTGTGACAAAAACTAGGCACCTTTGTCATGCTTTTACGGACAGGTTTTTCTTTTATCACAGGATCTGAATAAGGCCACCTCATTTCGAGATTTTCATAGGGTTCATGAATAGCATCTACTTGTAAATGAGAAATGAAGATACGATAATAAAGATGCTATTAAGTCAGAAAAAGCTGTTCTCCCAAACTTACAATAAAAACACCAAATACAGAAACTATGAGCTCAACTAATAACAAACTGCAGCCCTACCTAAGCTTTGAAAATGTTATTTTGAAAATTGTCAATAATTTCAAAAAATAAATCTTTCCATTTCTCCTCCACACAAGAAATGAATGTGCACACAATTTTGTCTGCAACCTTGAAGCAACTCCATGAGGTTTCTTGGGTATAAAAATGTTTTAATCTAAAAGCACTGCCATCACCTTGTACTGTAGGAGTCCCCATTTCATGCTCTGAAGAGGCACACTAACTCCACTGTGTCACATGACTCAACTAAATCCCATTAACCACTGACTTTCTCATAAAAATTCATCCACATGCTAAAATATGTTAGTCATTACGATAGGAATTCATCCCCTTCAGTCCTGCTGCTGGGGGCTTCGACTGACTGGACCTTCCAAAGATGGGCCAAAAGCCAAGAGCTGAGAAAAATAAGGTCATTCAGCGCTGAAACAGAAACTGACAGTAAAATTGTTGTATAGGCGTAACAGGAGGAAAATCTCGCAGTTGCACTGTGAATCAATTGTTAGGAGAGGGTGAAAAGTAAGATGGCGGAAAGAGTATATGAACGGAGGTACAGTAAAAGGAATGAAAGGGGTTGCAGCTAGGGGTCGAAGGGACACTGCAAAGAACCTAAGTAATGCCTACAGTGCACCGCATGAGGTTCACTGTAGGCAATAACCCCAAAGGGCCTTTCTGAATGCCAAGGACATGCAGTATGATTAAATTCTTGTTTCGTTATTCTTCTAACCTTTACATGTTAATTCTTCAAAATCTAATTAATTTTCATTCTGTACAAATGAACAGCTCCTTCAGATATACAAACCTCCAGTCACTATATCACAAGGAGGCTTTGTCTGTACCTGCACTTCGTCAGACACTGATGGAAAAGACAAACTACTACAATAATGAAAATCCACCAGCACCCTCCTTCAAATTTAACTGACAAAATATTGTCGAAGTTATTGGCAGTTCATCATCACTATCAGATCAATCTGATACAAGATATGGGGAAACATACCAAATAAGCAAAATATATTAGCAAGGCATCTAGTGAATGAAACAACTGCAATTAATTTCCTAAAATCTAAACAATACAATACAAGGTCTGAACAGTCAATCTTAAGAACCACTGTCTACCTTAATTATACAGTACCTCATACAGAGGGCAGTGGTTTGGACATTGCTGGCATTCCCATGAAAATGTGTCACAAATCTTCAAACCATAAAAACCAGGAGTTCCTAAGATCAGCCCTTGAAAACCAGGAACCCCAGACTTCAACTCTCTAAACCAGAGTCTGAACCCTGACCAGCCTCTGATCATGGCACCTACCCTGCCCAAGTACCTGAGCTCAACATATTCCAACCAAAGGACAAACCAGAACCACAAATATAAAAGGTACTATCAACCTACCAATTCCATTCAGGACCATCAACTTTCCTAGCAATGGTGATTTCTCTTAGGTCCAGTTCTCCACAAAACATGGAGCACACCTAAAAATGTGAAAATGTTTTCACTTAGTATCCAGAATCCTGCAAAAATAAAAAAAAAATAAAAAATACTCGCACACACAAATTCCCTGACATGCGAGTGTCCCCAGCTAGAGCTCTGTCTGATATAGAAAGCATCATACTATACAATCCATTTGTCATCTGAATAAGATTGACACACCATACTGCATCCAGAATTCTCCTCTAAGGAAAGTGTTCACAAGGGAATAACTTCACTACCACCTAAGGTATTAAAATTATATGGCAGTACCTGTAATACAGTACTGTATTTAGCTTTATATATTGTACTGTACTTAGTCTTTTTCCCATCTAGTTCTAAAAATTCCTTTTAGAGGCTTTTTCCCTAGGAAACACACGAATGTAACCTCTGAGCCGGTCCAATTAGCATACACAAAAATTGCTGTAAGATCCAAAATCAATGGCTAACTAACTTTTTGCTTTATTTCAGTAAAACTGAATAGTACTACAGCACCCCTCTGGTTCTGTAACTACTGTACCAGTTTATGTGGAAAATGTGCAGAGTGTTTAGTGCCAACCCCTTGAGGATGAATGTAAAAGACAAAGCAAAAGATGGTATACAAAAGCAGAGGACAGAAACAAAAGGCAGTAAATATTTTGGTAACACAAACATACATTTACCTGTGTTTGGAATAGAAATCATTTCAAGGAAAACACTTACCCCTTGGATCTGCAAATAAGGTTGAAATCTATGAGAGCATCTTGAAAGCTCTGTCTGGAAACAGAGCTCCACCAACCCCTGCAAGAGCAGGCATGCTGGACTCAACTCCACATTCAGAGTGATGACTTGTGGGAAGACCTGAAATACATAAATAAGTAGAAACTTTCAGTAACCTTGAAATGCAATGCAAACCAGAGTACCCTTCAAAACAAAATCAGGGAATAGTTTAGTTCAGTTTGTTATCTAAAACTTAATGTTTTGGATGATTATGATCACCATATATGAATCTTAGGCTGTGAAGCCAACCACTGAAGCACTTCCACAGATGGACAATGGGGTCAATACATACCTTGGCAATGAATGCTTATGACACACATAATTTATTCTTGGGCAACATCTTGTCATAGCAAAATCAAAAAGGTAACCCACCATATCCTTTTCTTTATTTCTGACAAACCTCAAGGGTGTTTAAGGGACTGATAATACAATTAAAACCATTGGGTATATAAAGGACTGTGGATTAAATCACCATTAAATTATTCTTCTAACTTTTGCATTTTAATTCCTTCAAATCTAACTCACTCCTCTGGATAAACTGAACAGCTTCTTCAAAATACCTTCTGGTATGAGTAAAATGTTTCTGGAGTCTGTCATCAAAACCCCTTTAAATTTTGTCATGCCTCACTTTGTTTTAGACCTTTAACATTACACTCATACTTCCCTTCCCCCCCAAAACAAAGATTAACTAGACCCTAAAGCATGAGTTCTATGCTACAGTACTGTCCCCAACAGAAAAATCAAGAAATTGCTGAAAAAGCTGGTTTAAATATGTCTGGCTAAGCTTCTCCAATGTTCAAAATGTCATTTTTCCTCTCTTCATCTGAGGCCCTCTCCTCCATCCACAATCTAACTGGTTCAGCTCAAGAGAAAGTCAAGTAACTGTGCACTACAAGAGCCCTTCTCTACAACTGGTCTCGAGGCATAAACACTGATAAAAAAAATACTGTAATACAATAAAAAGAACTCTGAATATTTGCATTCCCCTCCATGTCACACTGGTTCTAGTCCACTGAGATGAAACCCAGTATGGAGGCCCATGTAAGGCACTCCACCTCTAAGGGTGAGGAGGCAAGGAATCCACCTTCAAATCTAATTGACTCAACATTGTTGAAGTCCTTGGCAGTTAATGACTGAGAACAATATCTGAGACACTACATGGAGGAAAACATACCAGACATGTATAATAAATTAGCAAGACATCTGGCAGACAGAACAACACAATTTCACAAACTGAAGCAATGCAATAAAGGATCTGAAAAGTCAGTCTGGGAGACTGTCATTACTTAGTGAGGAACTAATGATTCTTGGAGATGACAACTATCCAAAGAAGCATTGCACCTCTTACTCATTCTAACAAAAGACCTCAACAAGGAAGGCAAAAACAGTACAGCAATATTCTCTAAGCACACAGCCTAAAATGACTGAGTAGAACCACTCGACTTCAGCTTCCAGTAAATTCTGAAAACAACAACATACTCTACACATCACCATAGTGACATCACCTGCATTTCCTTCTACATACTGAATTCTTCACTCCACTCCACTAGAGGCATGAAAGTACTTAACCTCCACTTGACCTGATCATCAGAGCAATAATGTTGGACTTCAAAGGCACAAATACCAGATGTATAATATTGTATGGTTAGCTCTTCCATTTGCACAGACAAATTTATTTAAATCTTGGACTTTTTAATTGTTTAATGAAAAGGGCAGTAACAAATTTTGCTCAGTTGTGATTACAAACTGAACTAAATAACAAATTTTTCTCAGTTGTAAAGCTGGAACATAAAAAAACTAAGAATTCACCAATGGAAACAATATTTGTTTGTGATAAGACATGGAATGATTAGCCAAGAAAGTACCAGTTTGAAAATGAGATAAAGACCACTGGAACGACACAGAAACCAAGGATAAAATACACAGATGAAGACCTGGACCACCAGAGAGAGAGAGAGAGAGAGAGAGAGAGAGAGAGAGAGAGAGAGAGAGAGAATCATTTCACATTCAATCTCTTGAAGGGGGGAATCTGATGCAATCATATTAACAGGAATACATAACTGCTTCAGAAAGCAAATCTTTTAACTCCATTCATAATGCAGTGTTCCATACCTATTTAACAGTTAGCAGGTCAGTAATTCAATATGCTCAATAATATAGCAGAGTGTGACAGAGACAAAACTACTGCACTATGAGGGAAGGAGAAGGTCTTTGTAAGGTTATGAGTACATTTTCTTTCCCTTTTTCTCCCATAACATGTTCAGGCAAATACTTGTGGAGCCCTTCCCTGTCACTCATAACACCACCAGAGGACATCTACAGTAGAATGTGTGAAAGCAAAATTTGATTCTCTTGAAGGCCATACAACTGGATTTTGGAGCAAGCTCATGGGAACCATTCCTGAGTTCCTTTACAGCAGACACACTCAACAAACATAAATGCCGAGATGAAGTGCTCATACAAATGTAAGGGTTCTGACAGCCTGCATTAAATGTGTAGATAATAACTTCCCTTTGAATCGGCAACAAATACAAATGGCATTGCAGAGGCTGTCACATAAGTGTCAATCTTTGTAAACCACGAAGCTTGATGATCAGTCCTTAAAAACCAAGAGGCCCTGAGATCAAGTGCCTCATACAAGAGGTGGAAGGAACTCACAGCAGTCTCTGGTCACGGCATCTTCCCAGGCCATGTGTCTAAATTCAGATGAGTAGGCACATAGGACTGAACAGTGTACAGTACCAGTCCTCATATACAATGGGGTAATTACAGTACCTTAAACACAGCCATAACAAAGCAATAACAGAGCACAACAGAAAACTTATGGAAACAATCACAAAACCTCAAGCACCAACTATCAGGGAACACCACAACTCTCAACTTGCCATAAGATCTTCACAAAGCTTTCAGGAACAAACAAGATCTAAACATTTATATAAAATAAAGCAAGAGGTTACCAACTGGAATAAAAGGCATAACTATATCAGCAATGGTCACATTTTTCTTAGTTCCATTTTCCACAAAGCATGGAGGATACTCTCCTCAAACTGTTAATATCCTTTCACCTAATGTGTAGAATCCCCCAGAAATAACATCTTCCATGCTATTAACTCATCTCCAGCCAGAGCTCCATCTGATAATTCAATACACCATACCACATTATAGTCTCCATATATCATTTGTGAAAGAATGTGCCACTATTGCATCCAGATGTCCTCTCTGAGAAAAGTGCTCACTATTCGAATAATTTCACAACAACAACAAAGCCGGATCAAAACTGCGTCACAGTCATACACAGCTTCGTGTATTGTACCGTACTTATCATTAGAGTAATTCCCTTCCTAGTTCTCAAATTTCCTTCAACAAGCTTTTTCTCCGGGTACTCTTTACCACAAACATACATCTATCTAGACTACAAATACTAAGTTGAAAATAACCTTACCAGGTGACTTTGGTCAATACAGTCGAAATTAATCTTGCAGGACATCATATGCTCCTTAATTCCCTTCTTCGTATGACCTTAAACCCCTCTTCCTATGGGGTTGGCCACTCGAGTATATCATCCATCCCTACATAATTCTATCTTGAGCATTGGCTTGTTCTCATCTGATGTCTCTCACCACCTTCTTCTGCCTCCATGGACACCTCATACTAAAGTGTCCTGACAAAAATGAAAAAAGTACCCATTTTAGAAACATCAGAAAATGAATATACCTGTTTTATAGATGCCCAATTGCCCATGCCAGACCTGGACACCACTAAATCTAGAAACTAATATGCCACGAAATAAGGCTATATATAAGTTTTTACAAAGTTCACATTTCTATATTAATACACAGGAAGTTTTCACCTTCTATGAAAGATTCTGTCAGTTGCTCTTATATCAAATAAATATCAGAAGTAATGCAAAAATGATGTAAGGCAAATTAACATAATGCAAAAATGATGTAAGGCAAATTAACATAATGCAAAAATGATGTAAGGCAAATTAACATAATGCAAAAATGATGTAAGGCAAATTAACATAATGCAAAAATGATGTAAGGCAAATTAACATAATGCAAAAATGATGTAAGGCAAATTAACATAATGCAAAAATGATGTAAGGCAAATTAACAAAGATAAGCAAGCAATTGTCATCTGATAATAAAATATTAGAAAATTATTTACTAGAAAAAATACCGACTTGGTTTCCTGCCAGTATCAGGAAACTAAATATATCACTGCCTCGACCCATCTGTCACAAACGGCATAAAGGCAAGTCCACACTGCAATAAAACATTGTATGCGATAAGTTTCTGACACGTTTTTTATGACGTTTTATTGGAATGTGGGCAACGCACCCTTACCCAACCAGTTACACAAGATACAACAGTTTGTGGTATCATATCACCCCGAAGGCAGCTGCTAAAACTTCACTAAGATAAAAGTACTTCAACTTTTAATAATACAATTTCTTTGATAAAATGTTGATTGACTACATACAAACTGCTGGGGACATTTATAAACACACAGTCAGTCAGGCAAAGAATGTCAGTACCTTTAAGTTTAAAAAGATAAAGGCTTATTCCACCGCACAATGCTGAAAACGGCTCCACTATCACACCGCTGACATGACAAAGTAAATAGGTGAATAGCGTTTATACTACTAAGCTAACCCCACCGGTAAGCTCTGGGGTAAATATCCACATGGCAGACAGACCTCAGGGCTATGAACACAGTATACAACCCAGCAATAGTTTTATACATATGAATGTAATATCTGAGCCGGTACAGTTAGCATACACAAAAATTGCTGTAGAATCCAAAACCTGATTTTGGAAAGCAACCATTCACGGGCTAACTAACATTTTTTTTTTTTTGTAAAACTGAAGAGTACTATCGTAACCCTCTGGTTCTGTAACTACTGTACCAGTTTACGTGGAAAGTGTGCACAGTGTTTAGTACTAGGCCCTGGGGGCGGGGTCAAATGTCCCTCAGTGCATTTCGCAAAAATGAAACAGAAAAAATGGTGTGTCTTGTGAAGATGGCGTATGGAAACCCCTTGTTGGAGGGACTTCGGGTTAATTAGACTCGAGCGCCAAAAATGAAAGGTAAATTCATAATTATCAACCAAAAAACTGTAGAAAAAGTCAAGTTACAGTGCCGTCGCGACGCGAGCTCCCCTATATATAGTTCTACCGAAAATTTTCCCTAAAAACATGAGGAAAAACCAGCTTACCATACCCTGTCCCTATTTTGTATTTCTTGAGCACCTGTATATGACCAGTACCACTCATCATGTTTTAACCTTCACTGAGCCTTCGCCTGTCAGTGTCAGTGTCAGGCATTTGTTTACTTCCTTGCAGGGGAGGAAGAGCAAAGTCACGTGACCAGAGTTCCAGCAATGGGCCGCCTGTGGATTTCGACGCTATTTCCGGGTCATTTCGCCGCATCCTGGGTCACTTTGAAAGTTGCCCCGAATAATTTGAATGTGTGGGAGTCTCCAGAGATGAAATTCCTGTTATTTAACGTCATTCCTGTGGTGCGGTTTCTGCAGGATGACGGAACCTCGAAGGAAAGTGACTTTAACTGAAAACCCCGACGACATGATCATTCAGACGAAGACATCTCGAGGGGATATGCAGATGTCTTTGGAAATATTCCCGTCTTTTGGCCCCATGAAGTTTAATGCATTGGTTCTTGGCTTGTCATTATCACTAATGAGTCATTCTGGATCATTATCATTCGCTGAAGAAGTATCTCATTGTCAGATACAAAGCAGCTGATTTGCTTGATAAGATGTCTTCGTACACTTGTGGTGTGTCCCTGTGATAATTTTTGCTTCTGAATGTTCCATAATGGCCTTTTTCTATTACGTAACAACGGTTAATTTCCCAGATTTGTTCTGATTATAATTCGTGCACATATTAGTATGTCCATACTTAGTATAACATACACACACAGTAACATACATACATATATTCTAGTGCTGTTATTTTTCGAGTATTTCTATCTCGAAGGTACATTTACGTGCATGAGAAATATTCCAAGCACTGGACTTCCCATGCAATAGTTTGCTGGTTACTGGTACATTAACCAGGAACATGATGAGCCAAGTAACCCAAAATCAACCCCAAAATAAACCCAAATTAACCATGTTGGTGGTTTATCAGCAGTTAACCATTATTGGACTGGGAAAAGTCGAGAGTTAACTTCAGATCTGGTTTCGAAATCTTTGAGGAGACCAATGGAGTCACCAAGGTCTCTCTCTCTCTCTCTCTCTCTCTCTCTCTCTCTCTCTCTCTCTCTCTCTCTCTCTCTCTATATATATATATATATATATATATATATATATATATATATATATATATATATATATTAAATGAGTGTATCAAAGGTCTGCCTTTCTTTATGTCTAAGAAGAAAAAGGCTGCGATTTTAATAACCCCGTGAGGAGGATGAAGGCCACTTCATCTGTTAATAATTTCAGACCAAAAGACGAAGAACAAGACATCAGATGTTTCAAAGATGGCCAGGCGGAAGGAAGAGTGGGCATGACGTCACCACTTGAAATTTGTGCCAAAACCGATTAAAGGTTTTGATGTTCGTCAACGAAAGAGGTGTTTATTAAAGGGTTGTGTGAGAGCGGGCGTTGTTGTCACCTCATACAAGCTTTGCTGAAAGGAGGTTACACACACACACACACCACAGAGAGAGAGAGAGAGAGAGAGAGAGAGAGTGAGCTCGTTGGCAGTCAACTAGACCTATGCTGTATTTGTAGTCTGGGAGTACCCAGCAACGGCTTCCTAGCAACAGTTTGTCAGGAGTGAGGAGACCAAGACAAACCCCCTCCCCCTCCTAATTGGGGAGGGGGAAGAGGTTCCCTTTCCCCTCCCCCCCTCGATCTGAAGAGAATGAGGTCAATAAAACAAACGCCTTTTCTGAGGTCTGACTGATATGTCCTGCGTGTGGCTTCGTGGAAGGGACCCATGATGTCCGAACAGGTGGTTCAGGAATGATTGATGGCAGGCAATGGATGGATTTCGCCAAAGGAGACTCTGGCTTTTCTTTTCTTTTATCTCCAAGGTACTGTTTCTCCTCAGCCCTCACCCCACTCCCCAACGTTCATCGTCTCAAGGCCGAATCTCTCAACTTTGGCGGCCCCCCCCCCCCACCCCCCGCAACCCCTCGAGCTGCTTTTGTTACCGCTCTGCGTGAATTCGTTAAGAGTATAAATCTGGCCCCAAGGACTTCCATAATGCTTTTTACTGAATATTTTATGAAGGAAGAGCGTTCCACGGAAAGATAATTGAGTCAACTAAATTAGTCATTGTTTTTCATCTCAAAGTCGGCATATTATACTATAGGCCTAATATTGTTTTTCTGTTTCATTAAAAGGCTTGATACTGATTTGTTTTCATTTTAGGAATGACTTTCTCGTGATGCGTTAGTCACATTTCAGTTCAAAGCTGGCTGACATGGGATGTGAGCAATGAATAAACATGCATGCATAGTCAGTCTAATATTGTTCTTTTGTTTCATCAGAATGTTGAATATTATGTTGTTCTCATTTTGAAAGTGAATTACGAATATATTTGATGCATAATCATGAATGGAAGCATGTAGGCCTATTCTCATTTTATGTTACTTCACCATAATGAAGATTTATCTCAGGGTTGCCTCCAAGTCCGTCCGCGCATCACCCAGAAACTAACTCCGCACCGGGTGGTGTAGAGTTACTAAGCAATGTTATAATCAGTTGAATCACTTCAACTAATGCAATTGCCTAACACAGATTTGCAGTTGCTTTGTAAAAAAAAAAAAAAAAGCTCATTAAACATGACCAAGTTTACAATAATGTAAGTGAGTTTTCACCCTAAGATTAATTCACAAATTAACCAAACTTTAGTGGCTATATATATAATGACGAATGCAAACTGAAAATTGCTGGACCTAAAGAATGAAAGTATTGTAGGACATCACGTTTGGGATACGTCATCTGCTGTTGTCACAATCGGTTATGACATATTGTATGATCTGATATTGGCGCTAAACACTCGAGACTATTATAATGAAAATGGTTCGTTTTTCAAAACTATTAGCATTTTCAAATATATTAAATATGTGTAATGTGGTTAATGAAACAGAGTTATAATTCTAATTAGTTTTTATGAATGGAAAAAGTCTGAAAAGCATAAATATATATGCGGACCTACAGCTCCGCATACGTGAGGAGTGCAGACCTCCTCAGCTCTGCAGTCAATGACTCCCCCTCGAATCTTCTCTCTCTCTCCGCACTTTTGGTCGTTTCTCCCTCCGCACTTTGGCAACACTGTCTGTGTGCCCCTTTGCAACGATCCCGGTCTGCCCGCAGACTGAGCCTCGTTCAGTCATGTCTTCTTGCTCCTTTCGAACGCTCATTCTCAACTTGCTTGAAACCCCTCAGGATGAAAGCACGTAGGGACAATAATATGACATCCACAAAGCCCTCGCCCTTTTGTCACGCCCATTCATTGCAGTCACCTTCGCAGGAGGGAGGAGGGGAGACCAAACACTTGGAGCTTAGGCCTAGATACAATGTGCCAACAAGCACAGCAGACGAATCTCGACACAGCAAAAACGCACAAACAAATGAAACTTGACAGCATCTACATTCTGGTGTCTGCACAGCCACTACTGCCACGAGACAAGCAGCCAATCAACCAACCAATCTATCAATGAGTCCATCAACTTGTCAAAAGGCCTATCCTTACTTTGTTACTTAATGAAGTCTTTCCCATAAACACGATAATAATAATTATTTACTCTCGGTTACTTGCACTGGACACTGTGCCAAGATCCTTCCTTATTATGTAAGGCCCAACCGTCCTTTGGTTTGGGACTTCTAGCCTCGAACAGGCCTAAGAGCCCAGAGCCGATTTGAACTAAAGAGAAGAAAAAAGCCTCAGAAGAAGCCATCACATGTAGGGGCAGGTGCGAGGCTAGGGAGCAGATCTCACCAATAAGACTTCTGTTTTCTGTTGTCTCTCTCTTTCTCTCTCTCTCTGTTCCAGGTCCCTGGAGGAGAGGCAATGGGAATTCCTCCTCCTCCTTCTTCTTCTTCTTCTCCTTCTTGAGGGCCTCTGAGGCTGATTCCAGGGTATGAAGATGGACGGGGGGGGGGGGGGGGGGAGTTTAGAGGTGATGACGTCATCAAAAGTGATTAATAAAGAGAGAAAGAGATAATATAAGAGAGGATGACGACCCTAGAGAAGGCAGATGGAGGGAAGACCCTGCAGAGAACACACTCTCTCTCTCTCTCTCTGCTGGTACTTTACCCACTTCCCTCCCTCCCTCCTCTCCCACCAGGGCGGCCCTGCATGCCCCTGAATTCCTCCACTGAAGACCCCAGAATACCACTACTGAATATCCAGAATACCACAGGATATTGCATTCTAACACTAAATACCCCATAATAGCACAGAATACCACTGTTGAATACCTAGAATAGCACTACTGAATAGCCTATCCAGAATGGCCCAGAATACCACTGAATACCCAAAATAATCCAGAATACCACTAAATATCCAGAATACCCAAGAATACCTCTGCTGAATAACCAGAATACCAATACTGAATACCCAGATTGCCCCAGAATACCACTGAATACCTAGAATACTACTGAATATCTAGAATACTACTGAATAATTCAGAATACATTACAGAATACATAGGATGCCCCAGAATACCACTGAATACCCAGACTGACCCAAAATACATTAGAGAATACCCAAAATATAACCTACAATACCCCAAAATACATTACAAAATATCAGAATGGCCCAGAATACCACTGAATAAATAGAATACCACTAAATAATCCAAATACATTACAGAATGCCCCAGAATACCTAGACTGACCCAAAATGCATTACTGAAAACCCAGAATCCCACTGAATACCCAGAATGCTCCAAAATACATTACTGAACACTCAGAATACCGCTGAGTACCCAGGATGCCCCAGAATACCACTGAATACCCAGACTGACCCAAAATACATTACAGAATACCCAAAATACCACTGATAACCTACAATACCCCAAAATACATTACTGAATACCAAAATGCCCCAGAATACCACTGAATACCTAGAATACCACTAAATAATCCAGAATACATTACAGAATGCCCAGAATACCACTGAATACCCAGAATGCTCCAAAATACATTACTGAACATTCAGAATACCACTGAATACCCACAATACCCCAGAATACTTTACTGAATACCCAGAATGCCCCAGAATACCACTGACTACCCACAATATCCCAAACTACATTACTGAATACCAGAATGCCCCAGAATATCACTGAATACCCAGAAGGCCCCAGAATCCCCCTGAATACCCAGAATACCATTGAATACCCAGAATGCCCCAAAATACCACAATACCCAGAATGCACCAGAATCCCTCTGAATACCCAAAATGTCCTAGAATACTACAATACCCAGAATACACCAGAATCCCTCTGAATACCCAAAATGTCCTAGAATACTACAATACCCAGAATGCACCAGAATCCCTCTGAATACCCAGAATGCCCTAGAATAAAACTGAATACCAGAATACTACAATACCCTAAAATACATTACTGAATAACCAGAATGTCCCCAGAATACTCCACAATACCTCTGAAGACCCAGAATGCCCTGAATGCCACTGCAGTATATCTACTAAAGTATATCCCCAACAGTATGTCTACTGAAGTGTATCCCATACAGTATATCCCCTACAATATATACCCTAAAATATATCCCCTAAAGTATCCTAAAGTATAACCAATATAGTATATCCCCTACAGTATATATCGAATAAAGTATATCCCCTACAGTATATATCTAATAAAGTATATCCCCTACAGTATATATCTAATAAAGTATATCCCCTACAGTATATATCTAATAAAGTATATCCCCTACAGTATATATCTAATAAAGTATATCCCCTACAGTATATCCCTTGCAATATATTCAAAGTCAAGGGAGAGGTCAGTCTCTATCTCTGTTTGTCGTCTCTCTCTCTCTGTAGTGGTTGATAATGTAGTGGTGGAAGTAGTGGTTGATAATGTAGGGGTGGAAGTAGTGCTTGATAATGTAGGGGTGGGTGAATGTAGTGGTTGATAATGTAGGGGTGGAAGTAGTGGTTGATAATGTAGGGGTGGAAGTAGTGGCTGATGATGTAGGGGTGGGTGAATGTAGTGGTTGATAATGTACGGGTGAAAGTAGTGGTTGATAATGTAGGGGTGGAAGTAGTGGTTGATAATGTAGGGGTGGGTGAATGTAGTGGTTGATAATGTACGGGTGAAAGTGGTGGTTGAATAATGTAGGGGGTGGAAGTAGTGGTTGATAATGTAGGGGTGGGTGAATGTAGTGGTTGATAATGTAGGGGTGGGTGAATGTAGTGGTTGATAATGTACGGATGAAAGTATCGTGGTTGATAATGTAGGGGTGGAAGTAGTGGTTGATAATGTAGGGGTGGGTGAATGTAGTGGTTGATAATGTACGGGTGAAAGTGGTGGTTGATAATGTAAGAGTGGAAATAGTGGTTGATAATACAGGGGTGGAAGTAGTGGTTGATACTGTAAAAGGTGGAAGTAGTGGTTGATAATGTATGGGTGGGTGAATGCGCTTCATTCTTGTCCCTTCAAAAGATTACATGAGGGGTTTGTTCTCTCTCTCTCTCTCTCTCTCACCTTTTTCTCACTCTCTAAAATCATGATCGTATGTTAAAAAACGGAAAATACTAAAGAGAGAGAGAGAGAGAGAGAGAGAGAGAGAGAGAGAGAGAGAGAGAGAGAGAGAGAGAGAGAGAGAGAGAGAGAAACTAGGTCTATGTTCGAAGCACAGCGTATACAAAGCGTCTCCAAAACCTTTGACAAACGAGAATAAAATTGTTGAAAATATATATTTGACGAAGTCGTTTAACATCCAAATTTGATTTAAATAAAAGATTTCAATCATTTTCACCATAAATTACGAAATTACTTTTTGATTTCGAATTCGTGTCTGAAATTACGAGAAATCACTGACCATGTTTTCGAATTTATTTGAATGTTGTGCAACGATTCGAACGCTGGTGACAACTGAGTTTGTGAGAGGTCGGTTTTAACCGTCAGTACTTATTTCCATTAATTTATTATTATTATTATTATTATTATTATTATTATTATTATTATTATTATTATTATTATTTATGTCTCATTCGTTATGATCATTATCATTCTTACGTAGATATGAGAGAGAGAGAGAGAGAGAGAGAGAGAGAGAGAGAGAGAGAGAGAGAGAGAGAGAGAGAGAGAGAGAGAGAGATTTGCAATGCCAAGCGTCTAACTCCACGACAAAGTTAACAAATGTTCCTGTAATGATAAAGAATCAATATATTTTGGCAAAAGTGATTTCATTACATTTTCTTTAGTCTCCATAATGTCCGGGTATGTAGCACGACGAAGCTTGCATTCAAATTTACAGTTTAAAACCGATGAAATTTAGGCCTAGTGGCAGTGGGATGTGGCCATAAGCCTCATTTCTATTATCGATATGATCAGGATATTATTACAATATAAAATATGAATTAACAGCTGCTTCAATCTGATGCATTCATGACATAGGTCTAGCGTCCGTTCATTGAACAGCTGCGACGACATTTTTCGTAGTCTTTGTTTCCGAAGGAGCAAGTCTGCCAACCAAGGCTCCTTTATCCTCTGGAAACTCTTGTGGTGTTATTTTGTAACAGATAAGACGAGAGAGAGAGAGAGAGAGAGAGAGAGAGAGAGAGAGAGAGAGAGAGAGGACGCTCAGCTTTGCGGGATGATTCTGTAAGGGCAAGAAGGGCGTACGTGCACAAAGAGCCAAGCTATTCTCGCCCATATCCCTTATGACAAAGGGGCTGCTTTTTGCTTCTCTCACAGCTACGTTTGGGTTCTCTCTCTCTCTCTCTCTCTCTCTCTCTCTCTTCTCTCTCTCTCTCTCTCTCTCTCTCTCTCTCTCTGACGTGAACAGCAGCAAAGTCACAAGGGGAAGCATACGATGATGAATAGACTCAGCTCATACCATATAAAAGAAGAATGAATATAACGGCTGGAGAAAAACCGCTCATAAAAAACAGATAATTGACTCCTACAAAACAATGGCGTTCCTCCTCCTCCTCGTCGTAGGCCTTTATGTCTCCTTCGACCTTGTTCAGTACGTGTTTAAGCGAGAGCCTTTTTCTTCCTTACTCTATTTCTGTGGACATTCCATTTTGCTTTTTGGTGACATTGCTCTCTCTCTCTCTCTCTCTCTCTCTCTCTCTCTCTCTCTCTCTCTCTCGTCTTCACGTCATGGTGAGAGAGAGAGAGAGAGAGAGAGAGAGACGAGAGAGAGAGAGAGAGAGAGAGAGTGAGTTTTTCACAACAAAACAATGAAGTGAAAAGGGAATATGGAAATTTCAAGAGATGCATCGCCCTTTGTCATGGGACTGTTAATAACATCACCTTTGTCGGGGAATGTTAATAACATCACCTTTGTCGGGGGAATGTTAATAACATCACCTTTGTCGGGGGAATGTTAATAACATCACCATATCGGAGGTACCACTCTGTGGTCGCGAGTTCGAATCTCCGACCGGCCAGTGAAGAACGAGAGGAATTTGTTTCTGGTGATAAAAATTCATTTCTCGCTATAATGTGGTTCGGATTCCACAATAAGCTGTAGGTCCCGTTGCTAGGTAACCAATTGGTTCTTAGCCACGTAAAAATAAATCTAATCCTTCGGGCCAGCCTGTTAATCAGCTCAGTGGTCTGGGTAAACTAAGATAAGCTTAACTTTTCTTCATATCGGACGGTAATGTTAATTACCACATTGGGGGGTAATAAACATCACCCATATTGCGGGGAACGTTAATAACATTACCATATCAGAGGTTATGTTAATACCATCACCATATCAGAGGTAATGTTAATAACATCACCACATCAGAGGTAATGTT
>JANJGK010002911.1:0-106277 GCA_039081455.1 Macrobrachium rosenbergii | reverse complement strand
AAGGCGGTTGCTTTAAACCTGATGAACAGCATCGAGTTAGGGGAGAAGGAGAATTCCTTGTATTTCGTTTCTATGTACTTTATTGTGCTGATGTTTCAGGACCTTGTGTCCCATTTTCAAAGCTATAAATTTAAAAGACAACAGAATTAAAAATAGACTCAGATTTTAAAAGCTCCGAATGACCACCAACTGTCAATACTAGAATCTCTTTTTATTAAACAACTAGTTCCCCAATTAAATACTCAGTCCACGTCAACACCTCTATACCTCTCGTGAGTTTCCATTGGAACCAAAACGAACCCTGAATGTCACTCAGCTTTTGCCTTCAGCACTATTTGGTATTCATTGTTCCTTTCTGTTATGTTTCTTTTTATATTTTTATGTAAAGTTTCTTTCTTCTCGTTTTAAAATCTGAGTCTATTTTTAATTCTGTTGTCTTTTTAATTTATAGCTTTGAAAATGGGACACATGGTCCTGAAACGTCAGCACAATAAAGTACATTGAAAGGAAATGAAAGAATTCTCCTTCTCCCCTAAGTCGATGCTGTTCATCAGGTTTTTAAAGCAACCGCCTTCGACTTTGATATATATATATATATATATATATATATATATATATATATATATATATATATATATATATATATATATATATATATATATATATATTAGTGGTGAATAATATTGCCAAGACCAGGAAGAACATTCTTTATTATAGGAGCTTTCGAGGTATAAAACCTCATCATCAGGATGAAAAACCGACAAGAATGAGAAATGGTGAAATTACAATAAAATGAATTGTCATAATAAATCTTCAGCAAAAATACTAACCAAATATATAAAACGAACAGTAAATATAAACTAAAAGGGTGAGACGCAAAATAACGAAAAATTAAAAACGAACAACATAAAAATATAAAAATGAGGTGAAATGTAAACAAACCACCACTCACAAAGTAAAATATTTAACGACCTAATTGTGTACCTACTATGAAATTACACGATAGCTAGTTGAATACCAGACGAGTTGTTGTTCAATTCCGGTTTCATCTTTTTAATAACCAGCGACTCTGAAATCAAAAGGTCCAGTCTATTTGAACAAAAAGACAGTACCCGAAAATCCAGGTCAGTGAAAGGATGGTCCTGTGCTAAACTGTGTTCCCTAATGGCAGAAAAGGGTGGTTAGGAAAGAGGAAACCTGGTTCTAATAGAAAGTCCTCTGTGTTCCAAAATTCTGTGCCCGAGCCAGCGAGAACTGGATCCCACGTATCGCAGACCACACTGCGAACAAGTGAACAAGTAAACGACACAGGAATTAAGGTCCACAGGCAGAGTAGGCTTCTCCCTCAAAAGTGATCTTACAGTAAAAGGATTATTGAAAACAACCGGAAACTAATCTGAGGGAAACAATGCTTAAGTATTTCTTGTAACTTTTTTTGGACTATATAGCTACTATGACCAAGGGAAGGCAATTTCATGTACACTCGGCAAGAAAAGTGAGGATACAGTTTTTTAAATCTTCGGACATATATTGCTAAATAATGAGACATCTGGCAACTTTAGAAAGAGGAGGAGCTTCAGTCTTATTATGTTTGTTTTTTGCTTGACCTCCTATTACTGTCAATCATATTCTACGGTTCTGAAATCATTGATACTTGAATGTAGTAGTAAGCTTTACAGTATTCGTTCAAGTTGTAATTTGCAGCGACAGTTCTGAGCAAAATAAACATTTTTCCACATAACCTACGAAGTAACCTTGCACATATGAATTTATGACACCACAATGAACGGAGTGCTTGCATAATCAGAAACGCGATCTTCCATAATGAAATCAAGAGTTAAATTTGAGCTATGTCCAACGAAAAACTTGGGGAGCAATAAAGGAACAAATGCAATGTTATGGTGAGAGAGAGAGAGAGAGAGAGAGAGAGAGAGTTGTTGTTGTGTAAGCGTAGGCCTATATGTAGAGCTACTCATTTCATTATTTTTTTTTTTTAGAGATTGAGCGATACTTAATTGTATAGTATGTTTTAGTAATGGAGAGAGAGAGAGAGAGAGAGAGAGAGAGAGAGAGAGAGAGAGAGAGAGAGAGAGAGAGAGTGAGTTGCTGTTGTGTAAGCCTAGGCCTATATGTAGAGCTACTCATTTAATTATTTTTTTTCTTTTAGAGATTGAGCGACACTATATTTGTACGGTATGTTTTAGCAATGGAGAGAGAGAGAGAGAGAGAGAGAGAGAGAGAGAGAGAGACTATGGCAACGTTAAGAAACATCCAGTTACTTGTGTTTTCCCGCCGAAGTTATCGCGGCACTCCGCACATCATAGAGAACGCTCTTGCGGATTTAAATAGATTTGGTCAACCTACCCTAGCTGTCACAACATTTACTGCCATTAATTCCAGCTGACCTTTAACACCGTGAAATACAAATACGAATCTGTAAAAATTAAAGAAATTATCATTACCTCGTATGATGATGCAATAATAAGCCTGTTCATAACGGAAAACGAGTAAATATTGCCGTTCTGATAAACAGTACTACACAGAGATATCCACAAACTATCTTTTAGATCTCTATGAACGAAGTCATCTGAGAAATTCTGATTAATTCGGACATGCATGGTGTTTTTAAGTATCTGAACGTTTTTATTTTGCAGATTTAACATATATGATATAATTTGCATTGCATTTTCATATTCTAGAGTAAATTTACCGAGATTATGTGTTTTCTGTAAGAAAAAAAATTAAAGTTCGATGAACGAAATCTAAAGAAAACTGTATCTTCACTTTTCTTGCCGAGTGTACTTTACATCTTTACTTGCAGCACTGTGCACCGGTCTGGGACAAAACTTTTCATTTAAAAATTTTTTCAGAGCATTGTAAAATACAAAAATGGGGTATGAGTTTTCAGAAAAATAATTCAGGAGGAAGACCATATTTTGAAGAAAAAATTTAAAATCACAGCAAACATTGTAGGTTCTATTTATCAAAGTGCGTATTGAATTCACCTTATACAACTTGTGAAAAACAGAGGTAATTCAATCCCAAGCCAATGAACGTACTTTTCCTATAAACAGAGGTCTCAAATTTGCCACTATTTCTGTATACCTGTACATCTAAAAATGACAACTTATTATCCTGTTCTGTCTCACAAGTGAGAGAAAAGTTAGCGTGACGAGAATGAAAATATTAAAAAAACAAATCAACATGTGATAATTCCTTAAACACAAGGTAAGTATCATCTACATACCTACGACAATACAAGGGTTTGAAAGCACGAGGGCATTCAGACATCCAAATCCTTTCACAATAGCCCATGAAGCAATCCGCATCTACAGGTCCAAGGGAATTTCCCATAGCTACTGTACTCCATCTATTTGATTATATAATTTACCATCAAAAGTAAAAATGCCATCAGCAGTTGCTAACTGTAATAATTTTTGCAAGTCTACTTTATTAAGTCCAAACATTGATAATTGGTTTTCACATATATTGTTAAGAATAATGTCGGTTGTTTCTTTTAGTGGGATATTGGTGAAAAGAGAGTTTACGTCGAAACTAGCCATTACAACATCTTGGTTAAAACTGAAACAGCATAATTCTTTAACAAATTTGGAAGAATTTGAGATGATAAATTCACTTAAAGTTAGAGGGTTTAAAACTAGAGCTACAAACTTAGACAGGTGATAACAAAAAGTACCAACTGCGGAAATAATAGGTCTTAAAGGGTTTCCTATTTTATGTACTTTAGGCAGACCGCACAAATAACCAGGCTTAGATCCTGAAGCAAATAAAGAACTATATGTAACTTCCCCAATCTTATCTCTCAGACCTCTTAGCAACCTATTTAGTTTGTCCTCTAATTTCAAAATGTGACTCGCAATATCTACATTTAAAACCCAAAATTTTGTATTGTCGGAGATTATTTCATTAATTTTATCTTAATAATCGGACCTATTCATTAATACAACACCCCTACCTTTATCTGCCTTAGTAATAACTATATTACTATCATTTTTGAAAGTAATGTTTGCAATTACGAAAATTTTGCTAATAAGTGAAGTAAGGGTTCCACTGCCATAAATGTCACAGCCTCTCAAAGTTGAACACAGTTTTTCAAAACTTAAAAAATACTTAAAGAAATTGAAATTGAATATGTTCAACTTTGAGAGGCTGGGACATTTATGGCAGTGACAGAAATTCAATAATAGGGTAGGCTTCGAACCCTTCCCCTTCCCCTTCCCCTTCCTCTTCCCTATCCACCTTTCCGCTTCCCTTTGTGAATATGGTAACCACAAGACCGATCTAGACAAAATTTGGCATGTGGCATCATTTGATCCAATCTAGATAATAGGGTAGGTTTCAAACCCTTCCCCTTCCCCTTCCTCTTCCCTATCCACCTTTCCACTTCCCTTTGTGAATATGGTAACCACAAGACCGATCTAGACAAAATTTGGCATGTGGCCATCATTTGATCTAATCTAGATAATAGGGTAGGTTTCAAACCCTTCCCCTTCCCCTTCCTCTTCCCTATAAACCTTTCCACTTCCCTTTGTGAATATGGTAACCACAAGACCGATCTAGACAAAATTTGGCATGTGGCCATCATTTGATCCAATCTAGATAATAGGGTAGGTTTCAAACCCTCCCCTTCCCCTTCCTCTTCCCTATCCACCTTTCCACTTCCCTTTGTGAATATGGTAACCACAAGACCGATCTAGACAAAATTTGGCATGTGGCCATCATTTGATCTAATCTAGATAATAGGGTAGGTTTCAAACCCTTCCCCTTCCCCTTCCTCTTCCCTATAAACCTTTCCACTTCCCTTTGTGAATATGGTAACCACAAGACCGATCTAGACAAAATTTGGCATGTGGCCATCATTTGATCCAATCTAGATAATAGGGTAGGTTTCAAACCCTCGCCTTCCCCTTCCTCTTCCCTATCCACCTTTCCACTTCCCTTTGTGAATATGGTAACCACAAGACCGATCTAGACAAAATTTGGCATGTGGCATCATTTGATCCAATCTAGATAATAGGGTAGGTTTCAAACCCTTCCCCTTCCCCTTCCTCTTCCCTATCCACCTTTCCGCTTCCCTTTGTGAATATGGTAACCACAAGACCGATCTAGACAAAATTTGGCATGTGGCCATCATTTGATCCAATCTAGATAATAGGGTAGGTTTCAAACCCTTCCCCTTCCCCTTCCTCTTCCCTATCCACCTTTCCACTTCCCTTTGTGAATATGGTAACCACAAGACCGATCTAGACAAAATTTGGCATGTGGCCATCATTTGATCCAATCTAGATAATAGGGTAGGTTTCAAACCCTTCCCCTTCCCCTTCCTCTTCCCTCTCCACCTTTCCACTTCCCTTTGTGAATATGGTAACCACAAGACCGATCTAGACAAAATTTGGCATGTGGCCATCATTTGATCCAATCTAGATAATAGGGTAGGTTTCAAACCCTTCCCCTTCCCCTTCCTCTTCCCTATCCACCTTTCCACTTCCCTTTGTGAATATGGTAACCACAAGACCGATCTAGACAAAATTTGGCATGTGGCCATCATTTGATCCAATCTAGATAATAGGGTAGGTTTCAAACCCTTCCCCTTCCCCTTCCTCTTCCCTATCCACCTTTCCACTTCCCTTTGTGAATATGGTAACCACAAGACCGATCTAGACAAAATTTGGCATGTGGCATCATTTGAGCCAATCTAGATAATAGGGTAGGTTTCAAACCCTTCCCCTTCCCCTTCCTCTTCCCTATCCACCTTTCCACTTCCCTTTGTGAATATGGTAACCACAAGACCGATCTAGACAAAATTTGGCATGTGGCCATCATTTGATCCAATCTAGATAATAGGGTAGGTTTCAAACCCTTCCCCTTCCCCTTCCTCTTCCCTCTCCACCTTTCCACTTCCCTTTGTGAATATGGTAACCACAAGACCGATCTAGACAAAATTTGGCATGTGGCCATCATTTGATCCAATCTAGATAATAGGGTAGGTTTCAAACCCTTCCCCTTCCCCTTCCTCTTCCCTATCCACCTTTCCACTTCCCTTTGTGAATATGGTAACCACAAGACCGATCTAGACAAAATTTGGCATGTGGCCATCATTTGATCCAATCTAGATAATAGGGTAGGTTTCAAACCCTTCCCCTTCCCCTTCCTCTTCCCTATCCACCTTTCCACTTCCCTTTGTGAATATGGTAACCACAAGACCGATCTAGACAAAATTTGGCATGTGGCATCATTTGAGCCAATCTAGATAATAGGGTAGGTTTCAAACCCTTCCCCTTCCCCTTCCTCTTCCCTATCCACCTTTCCACTTCCCTTTGTGAATATGGTAACCACAAGACCGATCTAGACAAAATTTGGCATGTGGCCATCATTTGATCCAATCTAGATAATAGGGTAGGTTTCAAACCCTTCCCCTTCCCCTTCCTCTTCCCTATCCACCTTTCCACTTCCCTTTGTGAATATGGTAACCACAAGACCGATCTAGACAAAATTTGGCATGTGGCCATCATTTGATCCAATCTAGATAATAGGGTAGGTTTCAAACCCTTCCCCTTCCCCTTCCTCTTCCCTATCCACCTTTCCACTTCCCTTTGTGAATATGGTAACCACAAGACCGATCTAGACAAAATTTGGCATGTGGCATCATTTGATCCAATCTAGATAATAGGGTAGGTTTCAAACCCTTCCCCTTCCCCTTCCTCTTCCCTATCCACCTTTCCGCTTCCCTTTGTGAATATGGTAACCACAAGACCGATCTAGACAAAATTTGGCATGTGGCATCATTTGATCCAATCTAGATAATAGGGTAGGTTTCAAACCCTTCCCCTTCCCCTTCCTCTTCCCTATCCACCTTTCCACTTCCCTTTGTGAATATGGTAACCACAAGACCGATCTAGACAAAATTTGGCATGTGGCCATCATTTGATCCAATCTAGATAATAGGGTAGGTTTCAAACCCTTCCCCTTCCCCTTCCTCTTCCCTATCCACCTTTCCACTTCCCTTTGTGAATATGGTAACCACAAGACCGATCTAGACAAAATTTGGCATGTGGCCATCATTTGATCCAATCTAGATAATAGGGTAGGTTTCAAACCCTTCCCCTTCCCCTTCCTCTTCCCTATCCACCTTTCCGCTTCCCTTTGTGAATATGGTAACCACAAGACCGATCTAGACAAAATTTGGCATGTGGCATCATTTGATCCAATCTAGATAATAGGGTAGGTTTCAAACCCTTCCCCTTCCCCTTCCTCTTCCCTATCCACCTTTCCGCTTCCCTTTGTGAATATGGTAACCACAAGACCGATCTAGACAAAATTTGGCATGTGGCCATCATTTGATCCAATCTAGATAATAGGGTAGGTTTCAAACCCTTCCCCTTCCCCTTCCTCTTCCCTATCCACCTTTCCGCTTCCCTTTGTGAATATGGTAACCACAAGACCGATCTAGACAAAATTTGGCATGTGGCCATCATTTGATCCAATCTAGATAATAGGGTAGGTTTCAAACCCTTCCCCTTCCCCTTCCTCTTCCCTATCCACCTTTCCGCTTCCCTTTGTGAATATGGTAACCACAAGACCGATCTAGACAAAATTTGGCATGTGGCCATCATTTGATCCAATCTAGATAATAGGGTAGGTTTCAAACCCTTCCCCTTCCCCTTCCTCTTCCCTATCCACCTTTCCGCTTCCCTTTGTGGTTAATATGGTAACTGCTTGACCCCCCCTGGACAAAATCTGGCATGTGGCCATCATTTGACCCAACTTCGATAATAGGGTAGGTTTCTAACCCTTCCCCTTCCCCTTCCCCTTCCCCTTCCCCTTCCCCTTCCCCTTCCCCATCCACCTTTACCCTTCCCTTTGTGGCTAATATGGTAGTCGCTTGACCCTTTGGAAAAAATTTATCATGTGGTAATCATTTGACCCAACTTCGATAATAGGGTAGGTTTCGAACACTTCCCCTTCCCTTTCCCCTTCCCTTTCCCCTTTCCCTTCCCTTTCCCATTCCCCTTACCCATCCACCTTTCCCCTTCCCTTTGTGGCTAAAATAGTAACCGCTTGACCCCTTTGACAAAATTTGGTATGTGGCCATCATTTGACCCAAATTTGATAATAGGGTAGGTTTCGAACCCTTCCCCTTCTCTTTCCAATTCCCCTTCCCTATCCACCTTCCCCTTCCCTTTGTGGCTAATATGGTAACCGCTTGACCCCTTGGACAAAAATTTGGCATGTGGCCATCACTTGACCTAACTTCGATAACTGGGTAGGTTTCGAACACTTCCCCTTCCCCTTCCCTTTCACGTTCCCTTTCCCCTTCCCCTTCCCCTTCCCTATCCACCATTCCCCTTCCCTTTGTGGCTAATATGGTAACCGCTTGACCCCTTGGACAAAATTTGGCATGTGGCCATCATTTGACCCAACTTCGATGACTGGATAGGTTTTGAACCCTTCCCTTCTCTTTCCCCTTCCCCTTCCCATTCCCCTTTCCCTTTCCTATCCACCATTCCCCTACCCTTTATGGTAACCGCTTGACCCCTTGGACAAAATCTGGCATGTGGCCATCATTTGACCCAACTTCGATAATACGGTAGGTTTCGAACCCTTCCCCTTCCCCTTCCTTTTCCCCCTTCCCCTTCCCCTTCCCTCTAACTTTCCCCTTCTACTTCCCCTTCCCTATCCACCTGTCCCCTTCACTTTGTGGCTAATATGGTAACTGCTTGACCCCCCTGGACAAAATTTGGCATGGGGCCATCATTTGACCCAACTTCAATAATAGGGTAGGTTTCGTACCCTTCCCCTTCCCTTCCCTTTCCCTTTCCCTTTCCCGTTCCCCTTCACCTTCCCCTTCCTCTTTCCCTTTCCTTTCCCTTCCCTATCCATCGTTTCCCTTCCCTTTATGGGTAATAAGGTGACTGCTTGACCCATGTGGAAAAAATCTGGCATGTGGCTATAATTTGACCCCACTTCAATAATAGGGTAGGTTTCGAACCCTTCCCCTTCCCCTTCCCCTTCATTTGACCCAACTTAGATAATATGGTAGGGGTTAGACCCATACCCCCTTTCCCTTCCCCTTCCCCATCCAGCTTTCCCCTTCCCTTTGTGACTAATATGGTAACCGCTTGATCGAACTACACAAAATTTGGCATGTGGCATCATTTGACCCAACTTAGACAATAGGGTAGGGGTTAGACCCATACCCACTTCCCCTTCCCCTTCCCCATCCACCCTTCCCTTTAACCAATGTGGGAACCGCTTGACCAATCTAGACAAAATTTGGCATGCGGCATCATTTGACCCAACTTAGATAATAGGGTAGGGGTGAAATGAAGGAAATAATCTCTCTCTCTCTCACTCTCTCTCTCTCTCTCTCTCTCTCTCTCTCTCTCTCTCTCTCTCTCTCTCTCTCTCTCTCTCTCTCTCTCTCTGTGTGTGTGTTAGATATAAGGAATGGAAAAAATTTCTCATTCAAACAGGTGTGAGGGAAATCGGTTTCGAGGGTGATGGTGGAATGTAGCAAGAATCTCTCTCTCTCTCTCTCTCTCTCTCTCTCTCTCTCTCTCTCTCTCTCTCTCTCTCTCTCTCTCTCTCTCTCTCTCTCTCAGTTGGGAGGTGCGACACTTTTGGGATCGTCTAACAACAGGGAGACCGTATATTAGTGTGGCAGTGAAAAAATCCATCCTGGCGACGAACTATGGAGAACTGTCCATTGATAAGTGGATGCAGCGACTGTGGGAGTACTCAGCCACCCCTTTGTTTCCCTTTCATTTGGTCATATTAGAAAGAATATTGAATTAAAGCTCAGATAGAAATATTTAAACGAAGGCACAAACAGAGATGACCCAAGAAAAGCTAAAACTGAAGACCGCATGTGCGAAATGCAATGTAAACAAGTGGTGCGCAGACTACAGTACAAAGAGGCAAGCGCTTCAAAGGTAGGTAGCCTCAGCGTCTGTCTCTGCTGTCAACAAGAACAGGAGAGAACTCAGCTGAGGAGGGAAGTGGAAGAAATGTCAAAGGAACTAAAGGAGCTGACAAACGATAAACTCGAAGGCAAGAGAAGAGAAGACGGGATGGAAAAGGAAATTGGAGACCTAAGAAGAGAAGTGATAGACCTTAGGAGAGAGAAACAGGAAATGAACAACGACATAGTAGAAAACGGAAAGAGCAAATATAGTGGAGATTAGAACAGATTTAGTTAAGGCCAGGACCAGAAGTGAAACAGAAACCAACACCAGACAAAGTACAAAGAACGAAACTTAGAAGCAAAAACATGATGAATTCAAGAGAGCTGTTGGTAGAAGAGTGCTAGCAGCCAGAAAACATAATTGTCCCCCAAAAGGAATAAACACACCAAATAGATTTGCTGTGCTCTCAGAATCAGAAGAGGAAACAACCTTAATTGGAGACTCATTGGCAAAAGATCAGGGGTCAAATATTGTGGCCAAAAATAGAAATAGGAGAAAAGTTCACTCTTACCCAGGTGCAGGACCAAAGAAGATAACCGAGGTAGTGAAGAAAATCAAAGTGAAGAGTAGAAAAAGTGCAATCATAGATAATGCAGGGAAGAGGAAACGACCTCTTTCTAAAAGATGGAAGAAGTGGCCAGACAGAAGGTCTTGTAGCCGACCTGAGGAATGTTGTAGAAAACATCCTTGAGAAAACCGACAACAGCATTCTTGTAGGACTTCTGCCTAGAACCAATGTAAGCCACTATTGTACTCCCTCAGCAAGGCAACTGGGGTCAACGACAGACTGGAGCGAATATGCCAAGAAAAAGGTGTTAATTTCTCAAACTTTTGGACAGATTTGTAGGGAACAAAAAACTATATGAAAGAGATGGAACTCACTTGAATCTGGAAGGAGCAAAACTACTAGAAAACCCTCTTAACGAAAACTCTTGAAACACCTCAGTGAACTGAGCACTCAAGGGAGGAAGCCAGAAAGCTCCCAGAATTTGGCTAGTGACAGCACTGCAGGAAACAGTGAAAATAAGGAAACGAATAAAGCCACCGAGGACAAAAGAGAAGATAGAGAAGTCCCTCAGAGTGGCGCAGTTTAATGCACAATCTATTCGGAACAAAGTAGATCTCCTCAAAGCAGTGACAGCAAGTGACGAATTAGACATAATAGGTACCACAGAAACAAGGACACAAAAGGCAACAAGAGACTTTGTAGGAGAGCACCAAATAGCAGGATATAAATTGTTCAAAAAAGGTTGACCCTATAAAAAAGGTGGAGGCGTTGTTATATGTCAAGGACTACCTCAATCCAATAGAGTGTAAAATTACAACCATTCAAGAAGTAATTGGCATCAATATAAGCAGTTTAGGGAACAAGCTAACTCTAATACTAGTGTACAGACCTCCCCACCAACCACAAATGTCCGACAAGGAGTTGTGTGCATTACTCGGAAAAGAAATAAACAACAAACTCTGCATAATAATGGGAGATTTTGATGCAGCAAGTACACTGGGACACTACGACCTCCACATCAAACTTAGAAGGAAAGAGACTTTTAGAATTTGTCAAAAATGAATTTCTCCACCAGTGGGGTGACAAACCTACTGGAGGAGACAACATACCAGACATCGTCCCATCAACAAAAGATGACCTAGTGTCTAACCTTTCAGCAGGTGCAAATCTAGGCAAAAGTGACCATAAAATTATTACATTTCATATTAATATTCTCCATGAAAAAGAAAAGAAGATACTAAAGAGATTAGACTACTGTCGAGGAGACTTACAAAAACTAAAGGGGTATGTTAAAAATCTTGAGTACGACAAGAACACAGACACAGATAAGTACTGGGAGGGAAGCCTTTCTAGAAGAATACACAGAAAATCGCTCCAGATGTAAACCATTAAAACAAATGCAAACAAAGGCAACCCTCAGCCTAAGTGGTTCAACAGAGAAATTAAGAATATTAGAATAAGAGAAAGAGACAGATTGCACAAATCAGTGACTCCACACCCAACATCAAAGGAAGCAAGTAGACATAAAGAACTCTGTAGAATGGTGGACAAATTAGTAAGAAATGCAAAGATAAACGAGGATAAGAGATTCGCATCAATTTGTATGGAAAACCCATAAGAATTCTTTGCCCATATTAATAGTAGGAGGCCAATAAAAAATAGCATAGGTCCCTTAAGAGACGATAGAGGAAACCTAGTGAACTCAGACTTGGAAAAAGTGGAGTTATTGAATAAATGTTTTACTAGTGTTTTCACAATTGAAGACACTACCTCAATCCCTGAACCAGCTATTAAATATGAAGGGGGCAGCACCGCTTGACAAAATAATATTTACAGAAGATGACGTTAAAAACAAAATAGAAAAACTAAACAAGTTCAAATCCCCTGGCCCAGATGGGATTCATCCAAGAGAAGTTAAAGAGTTAAAAGAGGAGATAGTTCCTCACCTATACAAACTCTCCAGAAAGACTGCAGAACAACGAAATGTTCCAAAAGGATGGAAACTAGGTAATGTGCCCCCAGTTTACAAAAAAAAGGTCCAAGAGAAGAGCCAGGAAATCAAAGACCAAGCTGTCTAACGTCAGACCCTTGTAAGATTTTTGAGTCCATAATTGCAGATCAAATTGTGGATCACATTGATAGAAACAACCTGTTATTAAACAGTCAACACGCCTTCAGACAAAACAGATCCTGCCTGTCAAACCTCTTGGAGTTTTTTCATATCATACTTGGTATTTACGATAGTAGTAGAGCAATAGATATACTCTACTTAGATTTCCAAAAGGCCTTTGACGAAGTGCCACACAAGAAGCTAATGATAAAAGTTAGAGCTTTAGGAATTTTAGGAGAAATGGCATACTGCACTGAAGACTGGCTTACTAATAGAAAACACAGTCATAATAAAAAGTGAAGAATCAGAATGGGCAGATGTGACAAACGGTGTTCCTCAGGGTTCTGTCCTTGGCCTACTCTTGTTTTTTTATTTACATTAATGATATTGATGTAGGCTTAACTAGCAGGATAGCCAAGTTTGCAGAAGACACCAAACTAGGTGTAAATGCAACAGAACCAGATACATTGAAAGGTTCAAGAAATGATCTAAGGAAAATAGGAGAGTGGTCAAAAAGATGCCAAATGCCATTTAACTTGGATAAATGTGAAATGTTACAAATAGGACCAAACAACCCTCATGCCAACTACATGATGCTTGGGAATGATGTAAATAATGTAGAACAAGAAGAGGACCTTAGAGTCATTATTTTCAAGGACTTAAAATCCACAGAACAGTACATAAAGCTGAAAAGAAGGCACAGAAACTAGTGGGATACATAAATAGGCAGTTCAAATACAGACTAGGAAATGGTGCCGCAGCTCTACATATCCATAGGCCTCATCTTGAATAAGCAGCACAGTTTTGGTCACCAACTCTAATAAAGGACATAAATAGATTAGAAGGGGTACAAGCAAGAGCCACAAAGTTAATTCCATCCATCAGGCAAATAGGTTACCAAAGATCACTAGAGAGCCCAAACATGTATGGCTTAGAAACACGACAATTGCGAAGACAACTCATAGAAATATTCAAAATACTAAAAGGCATAACAAAAGTAGACAGTAACCTCTTCACATTAAATGAAAACCAGGCGAGAAATAATGGATGGAAACTAGAACTGGGGAGATACAACACATCTCATTGTGGGAACTTTTCCACATACAAGATATGTGACACATGGAATAAAATGCCAACAGAAGTTGTCAACAGCAACAGTGTGGAAGAGTTTAAAAGAAAGCTGGAAAAAATCATTAGAACTCTGTGAATGAACAGTAAAACCTGCTCCTAGAGATAAGTGAGCACATGATGATTTTCGGATGGACTAAAAAGTCTTTCAGACATCCTAATCCCTGTAACTCCTTGTAACTATCTCTCTCTCTCTGTTAAAATGAAGCTATGGAGAAAGGCACTCATTCAAAAAGTTGGGAGAGAAATATGTTTTGATGGTATCGAAGTTTTAACAAATGATAGGAAGGTTGATATCATGTGTATAAGCGAATCGTGGCTTTGGCGTGAAATACATACCAGCTTTATTGAAACCCCAGAGTTCTCATCTAGCGTAGTGATGGGGGAGAGGCAGGGGAGGGAGTGTGTACCTGAACTCATGAGACCACGGCACATCGAGAACCTTTGGATGACAATTCAGTATAATAACAAATTTCCTTCCTTTATCATCAGAGGCTGTGTATACCGTCATCCCCATGCCCTCAACGAGAGCTGTGATTATCTTTCCGACGTGTTTAGTCCCATGTGTTTGAGAAACAAACCTCTCCCAATTCTAGGCGACTTCAGTCATAACCTCCTGTCGCCAAATAATAGAATGGGAAACATTATTCAAACCCTCCACTTGAGTCAGTTGGCAACAAAACCAACTCGTATTTCAACTACCTCCTCAACTCTCTTCGGTCTTATTATGACCAACAGACCTCATTTCGTTACACATTCTGACGTCTTGCCTTGTTCAGTTGGTGATCATGAAATTGAACAACAACTATTGATATCGGAAAAGAGAAGCGCCCTTCAACTGTTCAGACATTTCGTTGTCTCAAGAACTATTCCCTGTGAACTCCTCTTGTTAGTCATTGTATTGCAATATACCTCCTGCATGCTAGACAGAAGTGCTGTGACTGCTTATTATTTAGGAACTTTTTATAAATCCCTGAATGGACCTACAAGATGTTACTACCCAAGAATGAGTACTGAAATGGACGTAACAGACATTGAAATGGAATAAAGAACTTTGACTCCTCTCTCTCTCTCTCTCTCTCTCTCTCTCTCTCTCTCTCTCTCTCTCTCTCTCTCTCTCTCTCTCTCTCTCTTTGTTGAAAAATAAAGGAAAAATGGACTCAATCAAACAGTTGTGAGGGAAATCAGTTTTGGGGTGGGGGTAGCATGTAGAAAGTGCCTCTCTCTCTCTCTCTCTCTCTCTCTCTCTCTCTCTCTCTCTCTCTCTCTCTCTCTCTCTCTCTCTCTTCTCTCTCCTCTCTCACACACACACACACACACACACACAGTTGGGAGGGAAGTCAGTTTTAGGGGTGTTTAGTTTACAAACGAGAGAGAGAGAGAGGAGAGAGAGAGAGAGAGAGAGAGAGAGAGAGATGACAGTAATTTAAAGAGAAAATTGTAAGTGTAGTACTTGAACGAGAAAGATAAATTACGTGCATTTTACAGAAAAAAATGTATATAGTAAGTAAACGAGAGAGAGAGAGAGAGAGAGAGAGAGAGAGAGAGAGAGAGAAGGGGGGGGGAATGGTTCTCTGACAGCACAGGCTCTTGCAAATATTTTTTTCCTCCATCTATTTAAAAAAAAAAATCATTTATACAGATTCTTTCAAAAATGTTCATCCCAATTCTTGTTTATAAGTCAGACATGAAATAATAATAATAATAATAATAATAATAATAATAATAATAATAATAATAATAATAATAATAATCTATATACATATATATATATATATAAAAATGGATGTATGTGCGTATGTTCCACATACACTCTGAAACGCATTGAACAGTTTCAACCAAACTTTGGGGGGTTCAGGCATCACTGGCACCAAAGGAGGGGGGGTGTTGTGGGAAGGGATGACATGTAAAAATAACCGAAAACGGCAGGTATTAGTGTCTAATCCTTAGTTTTCAAGGTCGCTGAGATATATAGTGACACTCCTGATGCCCTTTAAGTCCAGGTTTCGCCCGATAGGAAGTAGAGGTGAGGAGGGGTGAAATATAAAATGTCAAAAATGCTGGGCAATGTAACTGAAGCAACTGTCTTAACAGGAAAGGGAGTGAGTGCGAGAGTGAGAGGGAGAGGAAGTGAGAGTGAGAGTAGGGTGGGTGTTGGGAGGGGAGAGAGAGAGAGAGAGAGAGAGAGAGAGAGAGAGAGAGAGAGAGAGAGAGAGAGATAGAGAGAGAGAGAGAGAGAAAATTTATTGGTTGTAATTCAGAGTAATAATAATGATAACAGCAATAGCAGAAGCAAAATAATATAATAATAATAACAATTGATAATATTAAATGAAATTAATGCATCAGCTGCATTTAATTTGTATAAAGTCTCTATTTTTCTAATTATTGCTTTTTCTCTGCTACTTAATCGGGCGGGTAACGTTCCGACGTTCTGCATCTTCAGGAGGGAAAGAGTCGAAATTCAGGGACTCCATATTATATCCCTGTATTTGAATACGGAGGACATAACCTGTAGAGTTTTCTGCAATGTCTGTATTTGTCAATTAGAGTATGCAATTCTTTCGCCATTGCTTCTCCCAGTTCCAACTGGGTATGATCACGGCTGAGGGTAGGAGTAGGTAGATGTTGATGGGCAGGTCTACTCAATATACTGTATAGTCAGGGGTCAGCAGGGGGTAGGCCTCTTGCTGAATTTTGATTGGCCAGGGTGGGGTGCTGGTCTCCATTGGCTGATGAGAGTTTTCTTCCAGCCAACTTTTCAGGCATGAAGGTCACGCTGCTGCAGCCTCTCTTGCTGCCTGGAGGGGAAGGGGCGTGGCATCACTGGGTGGTGCGTGACGCTGCGTCTATTCCCATTGGTGGCGGGAGTGTTCGTCTGATCTGATGTTTCTAGGCCAGGGGTGTCGCTCGTTCTGGTGTTGGTCGCAGGTCCTGGTATTATTGTCCTTCTTATATTTGTAGGAAGGAAGAGCACCTCCTGCGTCGTAGTGAGAGACGGAGGGCTTCTCTTGCTGGATGAGGAGCGCCTCTAGTAGTCGTAGACGTCGCGAGTCTGGGGCTCTCCCAATTATCGAGGTGTTTTTGATAATTCTTTCACGAGAGATGACGTCCTGGTGTGAGTTTCTAGTATGGTTTTTTATCGCTCCTTCTTGTGCGTGACGTGAAATCCTCTTCGACAGTTTAATAGTGGTCATACCAATGTATGAGCCGGAACATCCATGGACAGGGCATTTAAATTGGTAGACCACATTAGTTTGTTTCAGAGGATCTCTTGTCGGTGGGGTTGGGTTATTTTTCATGATTAAATCTCTCGCGTGCCGATTTGGTAGCAGACGACGAGGTCCAGCTTGGTGTTAACTATAATACCATATTGCCAGATGATGTTTACTGGGCTAGATACGTAGATGACACTTTTACAGTTTGGAGTAAAAACCACGACATTGATCAATTTCTAACTGATCTTAACTCCTTAGTACCATCAATAAAATTCACCATGGAGAAAGAAACCAACAACTCCATAAACTTCTCAGACACTGATGTATTAAGAACAGATTATGGCCTGACATTCAAAATCCACAGGAAAGCTACAAATAACAACTTAATGATCAATGCAAAATCTACTCATACACGTAATGTTCAGTACATGGCTTTCACATCTCATTTTCTGAGAGCACTTAGACTAGTTAGCCCCGAGTGTCTGGACGAAGAGTTTAGTAACATCACCAGAATTGGCATAAAAAAACCACTTTTCAGTCAGGGAAATAGAAGAATGTTTATTCCTAGCTAAACGAACATACTATAGAAGAAGCACCAAAAAGGAATATGATATGAGTAATACTTTGGTTCTCCCTTTCCACCCTTCATTCAGTGATATTGTTTACCCTTTATTTAAGAATATTGAGCCTTAAAGTAGTCTTTTCTTACCCCAACACAATAGGAAAGACAGCACTCATTTGCAACAGCCCCAAACAAGAAGAGGAAAAAATATTAATAAGAGAATTTCCCAACATCAATATTGTGTAAGAACAAATTCTCTAAACAGCGTTGTTAATTTACATGTGCAAAACTGTGGCTGTCCTATTCTTTGGAGCAAAACACAAATATTATTCAAAGAAAAAGAAACGATGACAAGAAATTTGTTAGAAACGGCTTGCATAAGTTTTAGAAAACAAAAAAACTTTAAAATTAGTCAGGGCATGTATCAATTAGACCCTTTATTCGTTCACATTGTTTCACAGCAGTACAAATTGAGAGAGGTTTTAAATGACCTATCACCAAATCGTTGAATAGTTCTCTCTTTTAACTTTTCTGAATTGTTAATTCTTGACCATTTGTTTATGATCTAAACAACCTAATTTTAACTTTGGCAACTGTTCTTTTATTTTATTTTATTTATTTTTTTTGGTGAGGAAGAATGTTTGTGATTTTTATTTATGTACTTATTCTGTTTAGTTGTAATAAAGCTCTTGAAGAGGCCTGACTGGTGGGAGGCGAAATTATCGAGCTATCAGAGTTTTTATTCTCTTTTCTCCTCTGGACTGTATTGACATATCTCGTCTTCGTGGTACGAAGATTATATTTATAGAAAATGTCTACGCGTAGTCTTCAAGCCTTCCTTAATCTTTACCCGGATTAGCGTTTAGCGCAAGAAATCACTACTGCTGTATGTGCTCACAGGAAGAAAATGCAGTTCAAGCTTTGAAGAAATTGCCGCGAGGATGTGTAATCCCGAATTCTCTTGTTACAAAGTGCCACCGAAAGTTAAATGGAAACTGTTTTGGAAACTTGGAAAACGAAATACTAAAATGACACATTGATAACGCTTAATAGAAACCAGACAATGTTTCAGAAAAACCATCAGCATTAAAGCTCAATTGCTAAGAAGTGATTGTGCCACAAAACTTTGTAAGTAATATTTTTACTTGGGTATATTATAATCACCTGAGAAAGGAAATACTGAAGGTAAGAAGTCTTCATACCAGAAAATGATCAAATCTTATTTCACCTACTCCGTGGAATAATTAAGGAGAAAGCAATAATGTACTTAATCTTTCATCTAAAATCCTCTCCAACAACGAGAAGGCAGCGCTCGAATTAGGAATGAAATTTAACAGTCCATCAAAGAAACCAGACATTCTTAAAATGCAGAAGACCTTTGAAGAAAATAAAGACTTAATAACCAAAAAGATTGAAGACACTGATAGATTAATTTTGGCCAAGGGAATAGCGTACAGTGCTTATATTAAATAAGTTGATTGCTGCTATTTTCCAAAACGATTGAATGCAGCATTGCAAAATGTCAAAGGAGATACGAACTACATATTACCAGAGCAGATAAGGCGAACACGAGTCATATTAGATAAACATACTTATGAGGATAAAATGAACGACATATTGAGTGACCAAGAGACCCGCGAAAAACTAACATCCAATCCCGTGGAAAGAGTCAATGCAGACTTTCACAAAAGCCTCAAGAAGGAATATTCTTGGAGGTAATCAACACCTCATCAACAAGTTCAAACATTCCAATGCCAAACTGCCTTACTTATACGGAGCAGTAAAGACCCACAAAGATGGTTACATAACCCATGCAACCTATCATCAGCACAATAGGAAGTGTACAATATTTTCTTCTAAATTTCTCTTAAATTTGTTAAAACCGCTTGTAGGAACCATATCTAACTCCCACATTACTAATTGGATTGAATTTGTAAATGTGGTTCAAAGTGCACAAATTAACCAAAATTGTAATTAGTTTTGATGTGCAATGTTTATTCACTTGTGTACCAGTTTTAGATATGCTTGAATTTTTAAATAGGGAACTAAATAGATATGTTTTTTCATACATGTTCCAGACATTTTAAAATTAATTAGACTTTGTGTAATAGATATATGTTTTGTTTTTAATAAACAGAAATTTGGAATGCAAATGGACAACTGCTTGTCCCCAGTGCTGTCAAACATATACATGGAATTCTATGAAACTCGAATTGCCAGTAGCATATTGCCAGATGATGTTTACTGGGCTAGATACGTAGATGACACTTTTACAGTTTGGAGTAAAAACCACAAAATTGATCAATTTCTAACTTATCTTAACTCCTTAGTACCATCAATAAAATTCACCATGGAGAAAGCCAACAACTCCATAAACTTCTTAGACACTGATGTAATAAGAACAGATTATGGCCTGAAACTCAAAATTCACAGAAAAGCTACAAATAACAACTTAATATCAATGCAAAACGACTCATACACGTAATGATAAGTACATGGCTTTCACATCTAATTTTCTGAGAGCACTTAGACTAGTTAGCCCGGAGTATCTGGACGAAGAGTTTAGTAATATGACCAGAATTGGGAAATAGAACAATGTTTAGGCTATTCCTAGTTAAACAAACATACTATAGAAGAAGCACCAAAAAGGAATATGATATGAGTAATACTTTGGTTCTCCCTTTCCACCCTTCATTCAGTGATATTGTTTACCCTTTAAGAAAATTAAACCTTAAAGTAGTCTTTTCTTACCCCAACACAATAGGGAAGGCAGTCATTTACAACAGCCCCAAAGAAGAAGAAGAAGGTGTGGTTTACGAAATACCTTGTGAATGTGGCAAATTCTACCTGGGACAAATCGGACGAGATATTAATAAGAGAATTTCCCAAAATCAATATTTGGTAAGAACAAATTCTCCAAACAGCGTTGTTAATTTACATGTGCAAAACTGTGGCTGTCCTATTCTTTGGAGCAAAACACAAATATTATTCAAAGAAAAAGAAATGATGACAAGAAATTTGTTAGAAACGGCTTGCATAAGTTTTAGAAAACAAAAAACTTTAAAATTAGTCAGGGCATGTATCAATTAGACCCTTTATTCGTTCACATTGTTTCACAGCAGTACAAATTGAGAGAGGTTTTAAATGACCTATCACCAAATCGTTGAATAGTTCTCTCTTTTAACTTTTCTGAATTGTTAATTCTTGACCATTTGTTTATGATCTAAACAACCTAATTTTAACTTTGGCAACTGTTCTTTTATTTTATTTTATTTATTTTTTTTTGGTGAGGAAGAATGTTTGTGATTTTTATTTATGTACTTATTCTGTTTAGTTGTAATAAAGCTCTTGAAGAGGCCTGACTGGTGGGAGGCGAAATTATCGAGCTATCAGAGTTTTTATTCTCTTTTCTCCTCTGGACTGTATTGACATATCTCGTCTTCGTGGTACGAAGATTATATTTATAGAAAATGTCTACGCGTAGTCTTCAAGCCTTCCTTAATCTTTACCCCGGATTAGCGTTTAGCGCAAGAAATCACTACTGCTGTATGTGCTCACAGGAAGAAAATGCAGTTCAAGCTTTGAAGAAATTGCCGCGAGGATGTGTAATCCCGAATTCTCTTGTTACAAAGTGCCACCGAAAGTTAAATGGAAACTGTTTTGGAAACTTGGAAAACGAAATACTAAAATGACACATTGATAACGCTTAATAGAAACCAGACAATGTTTCAGAAAAACCATCAGCATTAAAGCTCAATTGCTAAGAAGTGATTGTGCCACAAAACTTTGTAAGTAATATTTTTACTTGGGTATATTATAATCACCTGAGAAAGGAAATACTGAAGGTAAGAAGTCTTCATACCAGAAAATTATCAAACCTTATTTCACGTTCTCCATGGAATAATTAAGGAGAAAGCAATAATGTACTTAATCTTTCATCTAAAATCCTCTCCAACAACGAGAAAACAGCACTCGAATTAGGAATGAAATTTAACAATCCATCAAAGAAACCAGAAATTCTTAAAATGCAGAAGACCTTTGAAGAAAAGGAAAAACTTGATCACCAAAAAGATTGAAGACAATGATAGATGAATTTTGGTCAAGGGAATAGTGTACAGTGCTTATATTAAACAAGCTGATGGCTGCTATTTTCCAGAACGATTGAATGCAGCATTGCAAAATGTCAAAGGAGATACGAACTACATATTACCAGAGAAGAGAAGGCGAACACGACAGTCATCTTACATAAACATACTTATGAGGATAAAATGAACGACATATTGAGTGACCAAGAGACCCGCGAAAAACTAACATCCAACCCCGTGGAAAGAGTCAACGCAGAGTTTCACAGAAGCCTCAGGAAGGAATATTCTTGGAGATAATCAACACCTCATCAACAAGTTCAAACATTCCAATGCCAAACTACCTTACTTATACGGAGCAGTAAAGACCCACAAAGATGGTTATATAACCCATGCAACCTATCATCAGCACAATAGGAAGTGCACAATATTCTCTTCTAAATTTCTCGTAAATTTGTTAAAACCGCTTGTAGGAACCATATCTAACTCCCACATTAATAATTCAGTTGAATTTGTAAATGTGGTTAAAAGTGTACAAATTAACCAAAATTGTCAATTAATTAGTTTTGACGTACAAAGTTTATTCACTTGTGTACCAGTTTTAGATATGCTTGAATTTTTAAATAGGGAACTAAATAGATGTTGAGATTTTTACGGATCATCAACCGTTGCTTGAGCTTTTTAATAAGCCAAATTTATCGCCCAAGAGAGCACGTTGGTTTTTGACATTGAGAGATTTTGATGCAAGCCTCAAATAAATTGAAGGTAAGCATAATGTGGTTGCAGATCCATTGAGCAGATATTTTCCAGTTGAGGATGAGGGAGTACATACCGAATCCTATGTGGGAGACGAGAGTAGACATTTGGTATCTCATGTCTCGGATACTAGTAGTTCTGAGATATCGCATGTAGAGGACATACACATTTCTACAGTGCATACTTCGGGGAGAAATAGTGAGTCGGCAGTCTCGGAAGAGATTGTTGTTTGTGATGTTGAGGGAAACGTTGTGTGTTATCTTACTGGTGAAAATATCACTTGGGATATACCCTTGCTTGAACAGAAGCAAGATGAAGATAAATTACTATCAGATGCTAAGGCATTTCTCAGGGGAGTTTCACCGAAGAAAGGGTATAAGTTGCCTTTTTCTGGTCTAGAGTTGGAGAATAATTTATTAGTTAGGAAAGTTAAGTATAACTTGCGAAGTACTCTAAGCATGGGTGAAATTACACAAATCATTGTGCCAGAGAGTCTAGTGCCACAAGTTCTAGACATTGTACATTGTAAATTTGGTTCTCCTCATTTAGGTGTGGACAAGACGTATGAAAACGTCAGGTCAAAGTTTTTTTGGAAAAATATGTTTTCCGCAGTGGAGGCCTTTGTGAAGAGTTGCGCTGTTTGCAATGCGAATAAGCCGGCGACGACGGTGTCGTGTCGTTTGGGTTCATATCCCATACCAAATAGGCCGTTTCAGAGAGTGCATATGGATATTCTGGGTAACTTCTCAGAATCTGCCTATGGATATAGACATCTATTAGTAGTTGTTGACGAGTTAACTCGTTTTGTCGAGATTTTCCCACTGAAATACAAGTCAGCTGAGGAAGTTGCTATAGCGTTCTTTAAGGGGATAATTTGTAGATATGGTGTTCCTGAATGTCTGATCACAGACAATGGTAGGGAATTTATTAATAAGACTTTAGACGGTCTTGCTAATTTACTGGGAATAAAGAAAGTATCTATAATCCCGTATAGACCAGAAGCGAACGGGTTATGTGAGAGGGCGAATCGGAAAATAATCGAAGCTTTACGCATGACAGTGGGTGGTTCCGATACACATTGGGACAGATCTTTGGATGAAGTGCGATATAGTATCAACACTATGGTGAATGACACAATTAAGATATCTCCAGCAGAAGCTTTGTATGGGTACAAGTTGAAAGGACCTTTTGATTTGTTACCAGAGCGAGTTAAGGGCGATGTTACGGTTACTTCGTTGATACATACAGCGAGAGAAAGATTTGCGAGTATCAGTAAAGAACTTGAACTTAGTTCGCGCGCAATGGTAGAGAAAAGTAACGCGAAATCGCGGGGAGTAGTTTTTTCTATGGGTGATAGAGTGTTTGTTAAAGTGAATGTTCAGAATGATCCGAATTATAAATTAAGTCCGAAGTTCCATGGACCTTTTGAGATTGTAGAGATCAAAAAAGGGAATAGACTTGTAGTAAAAGATGTAAATACTGGTGTGACGAAATTAACTCATATTTCAAAATTAAAGAAAGTTGGGATGTAATGGAACATTTGTATATAATTAGAGGGATAAATGGGTTGATATTTGTATATACTGTATATAATACTTGTTGTTTTTTCTTTTTTCTTTTTTTTTGTTGTCTCGTGTTCATTTTGGATGAAGTAGAGAATAAGAGAACTTTACCAGTCTCTTTAACTAGATTAATGAGAGAAGTGAGAATAACGTTAGATAGAGTTGATAAAGGGATAGATAAAACGTTAGAATGGATTCCTGACGTTACTCCAGGAAATTCACCTTCTATACAGAATAGGAGAAGTAAAAGAGCAGCACCTTTAGTTCTTTTAGGTGTTGGCGTGATTGCTGCGATTGGAGCGATGTCCATTGGAAGTTTAGTCAAAGTAGCAGAAGTGCAAAGAGACTTAATAGCTCAGGGGAAACAGTTAAATAAATTGCAAGAAAGTAATGAGAAGTTGAGAAGTAGTTTTGAAACAATGAGACATTCTTTGAATGATTTGTCAGTTACAGTAGAAGGTTTGAAAGAAGATCTTGATGTGACAATAGTACTTCTTACGATCCAACATACTTTTCTTAATATTGAGAAAGAAACTGATTCTCTAAGGACAGAAGTGCAAATGCAGATAAAAGCAATTATTGCTGCAGCAGATGGTCGTGTGTATGGTGATATATTACCTTTAGGATACTTAGAAAACGTTCTAAGGAATTCCGCTTATCTACATAGGGCGAAAGTATTGTTCATGGGAGGAGATTTGTATTTATATTATAATGTTTTGAGGGTGAGATTGTCTGATCGGGGATTAATAGTATACGTTCCTGTCAGTACAATGAAGCCTTTTCTTAGTTTTATTATTAGACCTTTTCCGAGTGCTTTTGGAGACTTAGTAGTGACATGGAATGGATTAGAGACCATTGTTGGATTTCTGTTTCATGGCAGGGCAAGGGAGAACACAGAATTTGTTGTTTTATATATTATGTAAACTTAACGGTATGGCAGCTTAACAGAAACTAAATATACATTGTAGATTTCAGTAAAAGGTAAACAGTAACAATTACAGTACTCAACAGTTTGAGTAAAAGGCACAATTATAATAAATACACTGTTACACATAAATACAGTATGTAGTTATACAACTAATTACACCAAAGTGTAGTTAGCAATCTCACACCTCCCCCCAAGATGGCAGGTGCAATACAAGGATACCTGGCATCTTAAGGTCCTTATTTAGTATATGATTTCGAGTCCCATCTTATTTTTAAACGCTCTGGTGCCCGTGTCTGACGTCCACTACGTCGTACTGGTAAGGCAACTGTTAACTGAGTATCAGGCTTAGGTGATGTTGCAGGTGATCTACGATCTCCATATCCTGAAGCTTCGCCACCCAACACCGAGATAGGTGGAGAAATAATGTCTGCTGGCAAAAAAGGGCGATGAGGTCGTAGGAACCTCCGATTTCTCCAATAGATGCGCCCACTCCCAGTCTTCACGAGGTAATCCCTCCTCGTGCCAATTCCGACCACAACTCCTGGTTTATCCCATCGTTTTGTCTTAGGGTCTTGCAGATCCACGTACATACCAAGGTTCAGCTTAGAGAGTGATCTAGCAGTGGTATCATACCGTTCCTTTGCCTGCTGCCGAAGGTACTCAGCCTTTATGTCACATCCGTCAGCTGTACGTTGCCATTCTTTTGCAAATGAACGATGATGAGCCGGAATCTTGGAACGCAAAGGATGTCCAAACAAGATTTGCGCTGGAGATCTACCGTCCGCCCGTGAAGTATTCCTGAGCTCAAGAAGCCCTTGTGCGAACTCATCCTCATCCAGCTTGCCATTTCTTGTGGTCGTCAAAATCAACTTCTTGATAATCTTCACGGTAGCTTCAGCATGACCATTTGCTTTTGGATTATAGGGCGATGTCACGTGGTGTTCCACCCCCCATCGAGCAAGGAAATGCCGCAATGTTGATGAAGCGAACTGCGGTCCTCCATCTGTTTTCAGTACTACAGGCACACCTGTGTCTGAAAATATTGGCCTCAACAAACTAACTAGTTGAGCTGCAGAAGTTGATCCATTGCACGAAGATACATACGGCCAACCTGATAGGCGATCAACGTACACAAGAAATGTCTTGCCAGAGACATGAAAATAATCAGCAGACACAGACTCAAATACTTGACTTGGCAAGTCTTCCTACATCAAAGGCTCATTCTGCTGACCTGGTAACAGCTCTCAGCAACGAGAACAAGACTTCACTGTATTCTCAACGTCCCTGTCAATCCCTGGCCAGTACACCGTCTGGCATGCTCGACTCTTGGTGCGGTCCACTCCTTGGTGAGCATCATGTAGACACTGCAAAGTTTCGCTACGCAGGCTGCAAGGTATGAGAAGTCTAGGTCCATAAACTATCAAACCATCATCCACGGCCAGCATGTCCCGAATTCCCCAGTATGCTCGCAACTCTTCTGGTAAGCTATGCTTATGATCTGGAAATCCTTTCATTATTACATCTCTTAATGACAGATATTCGCCATCATGTGCAGAAGCATCACGAATCTTATCCAGCGTCTGGTCCCGTAGAGGTGCTAACCTTATGCCCTCCTCACAAGTAGCTAATAAAGACAAAACAACAGCAGCATGCAATGGATCTGCATCATCCAGCACATCATTGTCCTCAGCAAGGCTCTGAACTGGTGAACGAGAGAGTGCATCCGGCATGCTGTGACATTTCCCACTTTGCCACCGTGCAGCAAAAGTAAATCTGCAGAGTTTCATTCTCATACGCTGCAGGCGAGGATTCTCTATTTCTCCAAGAAGTTTTGAATTGAGAATAGGAATAAGTGGTCGATGGTCTACTACCAGGTCAAAATAAGGCAAACCAGCCAAGTAAACACTGCATTTCCTCACTGCCCAAAGTACAGCAGCCATCTCAACCTCAATTACGGCATACCTAGTTTCCGCATCCGTTAGAAACCTGGATCCACACTGGATGAGCTTCCAAGCCTCTCCATGTTGTTGCAGCAAAACAAACCCCATACCATGCAACTTGGATGCATCAGTTTGAAGCATAGTAGGTAAAGATGCATCAAAATGAGCTAAAACAGGAGGAGCTATGAGTGCTTCTTTAGTTTTCTCGAAAGCCACGTCATGCTGAGGGGTCCAGCACCACTCATTCCGAGGTTTAAGCAGGTCCCTGAGTGGCTGTGCAGCAGCTGCAATCGCAGAAGAAAAGCTCCCAAGCTGATTGGTTAAACCCATGAATGACCTGAGATCAGTGATATTTTGTGGCTTTGGAAATTCAGCTATGGCTCTCACCTTCCGAGAATCCACACTATAACCTTCATGATTTATACTGTAACCACAAAATTCAACATTAGGTTGAGCAAAGAAAATTTTATCAGGATTTAAGGTTACTCCAAATTTGTCACATTTTTACACAAGTGTGATCACATGGGCTAAGTGGTCACGGTAACTAGAATCATAAACCAAAATATCATCAAAAATTTTGACAGTGCGTGGAATATCTCCCAAAGCTTGATCTCCTCGACGATTGTACTCATCTCCAGATGATACAAGCCCCATTACAGCTCGTTTGAATTTGTAACGTCCCCAAGGTGTGATGAAGCAAGTAAGATCCTGATCTTCTTCAGCAATTTTGATTTGGAAGTATCCCATCTTCGCATCCAAAGTAGTGAACCACCTGGCTCCAGCATCCATAGACGATATAGCATCGTGAGGGGATCGAACTGGATATGTAGGTCTGCGCACGTAGCAGTTAAGTCTTGTAAGGTCCACAAACAACCGCACACCACCCATCTTCTTTGCAATAGGGACCATCGGATGACACCATTCGGTGGGGTAATCAACCTCACCAATGATATCCGTAGCAAGCAAGTCATCTAGCTGAGCTTTAATATCCGATCTCCAACAATACGGAATGGTGCGTGGTTCGGTCACTGCAAAAGGATGTGCATCTGCTGACAGCTGAATCCTCATAGGACCTCCCTGCATTTCCCTTAGAGTAGCTGAAGCATCAAATACATGAGGATAAGCAGAAATGATGGAAGCTGCATGTTCTGCACGCTCTGCTTCTGTAGGGTCTCTGCTGTGTGGCCATCTTGGCAATGCCACTGGTACAGACATCAAACTGCTGGCACTTGCAGATTGCACAACATCCTGTGTGTTAGAAGTCACTGGTGGCTCCAAAACCTTCCTGGTTCTCGATGCTATATGTGGTTGCGACACTGAACATGTAACATGCTGTATTTGCGCTGGAAAGTTTTATGGTAATATTCCTAGTGCTACACAATCAAACCAGCTCAGGAGTGCACCTTTCACTTCCTTGACGACTGACACAACTGTTGTCGTACTACGATTCCCCAAAGTTAAAAAAGCCTCAAAAGTACCCATGTCAGTGAGAGGTCGACGATCTGCTGCAATGAGACCACCCATAATGATCGGCTCCAGTGAACTCTCATGAATTCCAAGAGATTTAGCGTTCTCAAGTCCTATCACAGTTGTCTCCGCTCCAGAGTCAGGTGTCCACATAACTGAACTTGATCCTTTGGGGTGAGTGGTACTGATGCAAATCTGAGGGGTTGGACATGATGACGCACAGTTGCTGTAAACATCTCCAATGACACGATATAGATTCTGCTTTGAAGGCTTGAACGTGCTTTTATTATTCGTTTTCTTCTTCTGAGGAGACAGTGGCTGTCCCTTTGACCTGCACACCACTGCAAAGTGACCTTTCTTACCACATTGTTCGCAGTCCCTGTTTAGAGCCTTGCATGCCATCTTATCAAGATGGCGCTCACCTCCGCATCTAAAGCCCTGCTGCTTTAAATGGGCTGCCTTCTGACCTTGCTTGTATTGGGACACTCTTGAAACATTATACTTTTCACTGCCCCAAATAACAGCACGACTGGCATTTGCATTTTCCGATGCTCTGCAAATATCAATAGCCATCTGCAAAGTGAGCTTCTTTTCTTCTAACATACGTTTCAAAGCCTCTTCATCTCTGGTTCCAACGACGATCCTGTCTCGTAGTCTGCTGTCCATGCAGGTTTCACAAAAATCACAGAAAGAAGCAATCTCTTTAATGCCGCACAGAAAATCATCGAAGGTCTCATGCAACTCCTGGACTCTTGTATGAAAGTCGCGTCGGTCCACGATGACATTCCTTTGGTTGCGCAAGTGCAACTCCATGGCATCCAGTATAGTCTTCAAGTCTGCTCCATCATCCAGTGAGAGACCATATCTCAGAGTGCGGGTCCAGTCATCGTCCAGCACGGAAATCAATGCTGACCGCTGCTCAGCAAGATAGAGAGATGACATTCTTGTCAACACTGCATGTCCCTCATACTTGTGACGCCACGAACCAAACTCTTTAAGAGACACAAAAGACAATAAGTGTGGTGCAGGAACTGCCCTTGCCTGAGACTGATTCCTATGATGTCCCGAGGTACCAGCAAAACCCTCTAGAATTGCGGTTAAACGTTCTTCCCTTTCCGTAGCTGCTTCTTGGGCATGATGAGCCATCTCTGCTTGCCTTTCCACAAGTGCTGCCAGTTGTTCGATTTGCTTCTCCATCGTGTACGGGTACTAAAGATTTAACACTGTACTTCTTGAACGATAGTAGACAGCATAAACAAAACCAATCACTGCGCCATGTTGGATTTCTGTTTCATGGCAGGGCAAGGGAGAACACAGAATTTGTTGTTTTATATATTATGTAAACTTAACGGTATGGCAGCTTAACAGAAACTAAATATACATTGTAGATTTCAGTAAAAGGTAAACAGTAATAATTACAGTACTCAACAGTTTGAGTAAAAGGTACAATTATAATAAATACATTGTTACGCATAAATACAGTATGTAGTTATACAACTAATTACACCAAAGTGTAGTTAGCAATCTCACAACCATGTTCATTTTGGGAGATCAATATCAAGGTTTGGGAGTCGATTATAAGATAGGTTGTACCTTGGTTAGTGAGAAGTATGTGTGTGACAGTAATATTTTCCAATTACGAGTTGTATCTGTGGGTGGTTGTGAATTATCATTAGTTCGTAGACAGACTCCGACAGAATGTGACTTTATACGGTTTCCACATGAATACCACATGATCACCACCAGAACTCTTACTGCCATTTACTGCAAAGAATGTCCTGTTACGACGATGTGCCGAGGTAACAAGTCGACGTCGTTTGTTCTTCAAGGATCCAAGCTGTTTGATGCGTCATGTCGAGTAGTGTCAACAGACTTCCTCGTACTTAGCCGTGCTGTGTTCAACAGTTCCGAGAAGATATTCATGCGTCATATGCATAATGATCATGATGTAGTTCCAGTACCTGCAACAGGGGTGCCGATAACTGTTCCACCGTTAGAAGAAGACAATGATCCGTTGATGGTCGAGTATCAGCAATATTTTATGCCATCCATTTTGGTAGTTCTAGTGGCTATTTTACTGATAATTCTTGTTGTGGGAGTAGTTAAGCTTATTTGTGCTTGTAAGACTAAATGCAAGGGCTCTAAGAAAATGACCCCAGTGACTTTGCAAGTACTTCATGAGAGCAGTACTTAAAACTGCAGTTCAGTAGACATTGCTAATTGAGCGTAGCTCTATTTGTTATGTTTTATATATTTGCTTTTATTTTGGTTCGCCATTAAGAGAGCGAGACGCTCTTATGGGGTGGCCGAGCACTATTTCAGAAAAATATGGCCGTTTTAACATTACTGTGTTATATAGTGTGATGAAAGAAAAGTAGCTATAAGATGGTAGTGGGTCAAGCCGTCAGTTGCAGAATCGTTGCATTCAGCAAATAGTTGGTCATCTCAGCAGTTAACCTGATGAACACACAATATTGGCTCTGGCATGCGAGCCATATGACCAAGTTGGTATGTGGGTACATAGGTTTGTACGTTAGAAAATCTAGATTTTGTGTCTAATTCTGCCCAAAAATTAGTCCGATCGTTCATTAGCGAAGCTAGAGCGAGATCATCAAGACATTATCTTTGAGTGTTGCAATCTCTTAGAATTGGCAGAATAAGGTATAGTTCAGACTCTTCGTTTTTCTGTGTGAATTGTGAACTTGTGTTTTTTACCATGTTTCAAGACATTTTTGAACTTGTGTGGGAAGTGAACATAACTTTTTACCATTTCAATATTCTATTTTATTGTGTTCTATTTACCAGTAGGCTATTTACTCATGCATTTTAGACTTTTCATTATTATGTTTTGCACTTGCATATTTTTGGGAGATTATTATTTGTGCTTAATTCTTTCGACAGATGTCGGTGGTGGGAACATAGTGGTGAGAACATTGTTGTGGTGATGACATTGTGTGACATGATGTTATCATGGTGGTGTGATTATAGAAAGACAGATGCAAACCTTGCAATGTCTAAATTTCCCATGTGGTAGACTTTTTGAGACTAGACCTTACAATGTCTAAGATAGAGTATGTGAGAGTTTTTGAATTTGCAGGCTATTAGCCACAATCAGATTTTTAGTTGGACTGAGACTAAATCTTGAGTTAGATGTTTTTTACTTGATAATTTCAGTTATGATGTATTTTAATCTTTGCTTTGTTTATTCATTACTTGTTGGGTTGCTTTAAATAATAAATCTATTTTTGTAGGAAAGATTGCGTTTCCTTAGATGATCCATTTCATTTCTTTAATGTGGAATGCGCGAGACGAAGCGAGTGCCGAGAGAGAGAGAGAGAGAGAGAGAATGCGTAAGGCGAACGCCGAGAGAGAGAGAGAGAGAGAGAGAGAGAGAGAGAGAGAGAGAGAGAGAGAGAGAGGTGGCGCGTGAAAGACTCGCTGAGAGAAAAAGAAGGTGTGTGGGACCTAAGGGGGGGTGAGTGTTAGAGAGAGACCAGGGTCGAAATTCCATTGCCTTCTGGAGTTAGACCGCAAATCGGTACGTTACGTAGTATTCCTACACGGAATATTGAGTCTGTTTCCAAGGGGGGTTACAAATGCAAAATTAACTCACACACGTAATTTTAAGTACATGGCTTTGAGACCTCTTTTTCTAAGAGCACTAAGACTAGCTAGCCCCGAGTATCTGAACGAAGAGTTTAGCAATATCACCAGAATTGGCATAAAAAACCACTTTTCAACCAAGGAAATAGAACAATGTTTCGGCTATTCCTATTCTTTGGAACAAAACAGAAATATTATTCAAAGAAAAAGATATGATGACAAGAAATTTGTTAGAAATGGCTTGCATAAGTTTTCGCAAACAAAAAGACTAACATTAGTCAGGGCATGTATCAATTAGACCCTTTATTCGTTCACATTGTTTCACAACAGTACAAATTGAGAGAAAGGTTTTAAGTGACCTATCACCAAATTGTTGAATAGTTCTCTCTATTAACTTTTCTGAATTGTTAATTCTTGACCATTTGTTTATGATCTAAACAACCTAATTTTAACTTTGACAACTGTTCTTTTATTTTGTTTTTTTCCTGTGGAGAAACAATGTTTGTGATTTTTATGTGTGTACTTATTCTGTTTAGTTGTGATAAAGCAGCTGTTGAAGAGGCCTGGTGGACTATATTGATGTATGTCGGTATATATACATTTTTCTTCTATCTATATATATATATATATATATATATATATATATATATATATATATATATATATATATATATATATATATATATATATATATATATATATATATATTTAGGTCTTGGCAATCTTCTGATGTCCCGCCCACCTCCCAGGTAAAAGAAAATTCCCTCGGGTAAAACAGTTAGTGGGACACCAAAGACTACCTATTCCGGATTAGGGCTTTTGCTTTATATATATATATATATATATATATATATATATATATATATATATATATATATATATATATATATATATATATATATATATATATATATATATATATATATATATATATATATATATATATATATATATATATACATATATATATTGTAAAGTAGGTGTGTGTAGGTGTTTGTCTGTGTGTTGTCAGTATGTGAGCCTTTTTCGTTAAGATTAGATTTAGTTTTTATTCAATTTGTTAAACCTAGTCTTGTAAGTTTTACTTGTCATGGACCTCCTCTTGTGTATGACAGTTGTTTGCTTGTTATTAATGTTTGTTCACTTTTCAAGGAGGTTGTGTGTGTGGTCCCTCCCCTGTGGTTTAGGGGGGTGACTTCGTAGCTTCTGTTCGAAGAGCAGATCATTTGTTCTCTGGACCTTTTGCTCTTAGGAATCCTTTTGCCTGGCTCGGTGGATAAAGAATATTACCGTGACTTGCTTCTTGATGGTTGCAGCCTCTATTATTAAATTCCACTTATCTTCCGAAGTTGAGGATTTATGCTGGATCACTGCCATCTTCAAATCGGAAGACGTGTCCGGATTACCAGTCGGGAGGTCCTTTCTGCTTCACCGCTCCACCTCTGGTTCAGTTAGAAAGCCAGGGGGATCTCGCTATCCCATGGTAAGGTTTATATACCTTTGAATTATATCGATCACGGCTGTGGATTTGTTGTGGCTGCTTGGTTGGGCCTGAGTTGGTTAACCACCTTACTCTACTCCAGACGTGAAAGATACGCTTATTCTTTGTGAAGAATACAAATAATTTATTCAAGAGGCTATTAAGTGACAAGTTTGTTTATAGGAAAATTAATTTGCAATTTGTTAGGTTTTTCTCTGTGTGACTTCCTCCTCCTTCCTGGGCCCCCTAATTTTTGGTTGAGTGTTAATATCTATCTTAAGTGTAGGTGTGTTTTGGATTATTATTACTAGTGAAAGGGATTCATTTATTACCTGTATTAAAGAGGTCCAGGTGTAATTACTATCTGTTCATTCTTGTATTAAATTTATGGTTTTTCGTGGTGTTTGTTTACTCCCCCCTTGAATTCATTCTTGCACTGTGTTTGTTGCATTATGGTATGATTCCACCCTATTGTGGACTTCATATCTGGGTTATATGGATACTTGAAGAGGAAATTTTTGAGTAAATTTTGGTAACGTTTAAAACGAGCTGTTACAATTTATGCATACACGAGTGTGTGTATATACATATATGAGTATATATACATTTGCTCTCTCTCTCTCTCTCTCTCTCTCTCTCTCTCTCTCTCTCTCTCTCTCTCTCTCTCTCTCTCTCTCTCTCTCTCTCTCTCTCTATATATATATATATATATATATATATATATATATATATATATATATATATATATATATATATATATATATATATATATATATATATATATATATAAAATACTCCTATAGGTAAAGGAGAAAGAAGCCGGACAGCAACGGAAACCCATTTCTGTATATGAGTTCTTCCTTTATGTATATATTTTTACATATGTATATGCAGGTGTTTATATATTGTCAGTATGTGTTAAATTTAACGTAAATTAATTTGTTTTGAATAAGTCACTTTGGCAGTAATTATTATTATTATTTTTTTTTTGGAACGTAATGACCCTGTTTCCTCATTCCCGACATTTCTGACTTGTTGTATAGTTTCAATTACAATGAGCTTGTTTTATTTTCACGTGTGGTGTTGGAGCTGTATTCGGCGCTGTCTCACCAGGACTGAGTCAGTCGTTTCTGGACCATTATCATTGTGAGGGCTTGACTTATTTTGGGTGTAATATTGGATTACGAGATCTTCCTTTCTTCCGTTGCTGCTGCTGACCTCCTTTTTGAGATTGATTTACTCTTCAGTCTGCGCCCTTGGTTCAGTTATTTTGCCAAGGGGACCTCTCTGCCAACTGGTAAGGTGTGATTACCTGTCGGACGGCCGTGTCCATTGATTGTCTTGCGACGTTAAAGTGATTCATTCTTCAGTCAGGCTGTGTTAGCCACTACCACCGTTAGAGCTCACTTAAGGGAAGCAATTCATTTTTCGTTAGTGATAAATATTTAGTGTGTAATAAGTTAGGTTATTCTGACTTTTCGACATTCTTTTACTTTCAGGGCCCTCTCTTTAAAGTGTAATTGCATAGTCTGTCTTAATTTGGTGTAAGTGTGTTTGTTATTCGATGTTTTCAGTGTGTGGTTGATTTTTGTGTTTATTTAATGTATTTTGTAAGAGGCTCAGTGGTCATTTCTTTCTAAAAGTTTGTATTAAATATTAAGGTTTTATTTTCAGTTTTTTCTTTATCCTCCTTGATTTAATCTCTGTACACTCTGTTGCAGCCATTCCACCTATTGTGGACTTGGTTGTTTGTGACTTTATTTGTGTTAGGAACAATCGTTTGTCGATTGTTCCCTTGGTGGATTGTTGCCTCCTTTTGTTGTTTTTGTGTTTTTCTTGCTGGCGAGCTGTCGTCTGGTGAATGGCGTCAGACTTCGTCAGTCAGGTTCGTAATAGCAACAAGTCAGGTTCGTAGCAGCAACGAGTCAGGTTGAGGGTAGCAGCAAGCCAGCTGGAGTAGCAGCAGCAGGTATCCGTACCTGCGAGTCAGGTCCTGGCAGTAGAGCAGCGAAGAGTTTCTTGAGGATGAGATGGTTGCCGTGTCGGCTCTGTCATGATCGTCGTGATTAGAGGAGGACGTCAGTACGTTTCTTAGAGGACGAGATGGTTGCCGTGTCGGCTCTGTCATGATCGTCGGTACTGGAGGAGGACGTCAGCACTGTGCTTGAGGACGAGATGGTTGTCGTGTCGGCTCTGTCTTAGTTGTCCTGCAGTGTTCCTGTCGAGCAGTTGGTGGCTGCTTTGGTGTCTTCACAGGAGTTCGTCTGATTGCCTTCATCCTTCTTGATAGCTGGGTCTATCGTGTTATCTCTGCGGAGATTGATGTGTTTATCAGTATTTCCCTGTGTGATTTTATAATGTTGCATTATCGTTTATTTATTAAGATTGTTTTTGCTGCTCTTGTATTTGTTGGATTTTATGTATTACGCTCCCGGCTACTAAGTAATTTTGCTGCTCAAATGTTAATTTATTTGAAGTTTAAATTGCTTGTATTTTGCTGTCCTTTAAGTAATTAATTCATTTGTAGTAATATTCATTTCATTATTTTAAATTAAACTAAACCTGCTGAATCTGACTCACTGTAAATATGTAAATAACTAATTTGTAATAAACTAATATTAAGGTAACTTTTTTTTGTATTTGTTCTGCTCCTCCCTCCTTTGTTTGTCACCTCTCGTCAGTCATTACAGCCCAATTGCTTGTTTATTTTGAAGAACCTGTTGGTCTCGAAAAGCGAGATCGTAATATTGGTTGCCGTGTCGGCTCTGTCATGATCGTCGTGATTAGAGGAGGACGTCAGTACGTTTCTTAGAGGACGAGATGGTTGCCGTGTCGGCTCTGTCATGATCGTCGGTACTGGAGGAGGACGTCAGCACTGTGCTTGAGGACGAGATGGTTGTCGTGTCGGCTCTGTCTTAGTTGTCCTGCAGTGTTCCTGTCGAGCAGTTGGTGGCTGCTTTGGTGTCTTCACAGGAGTTCGTCTGATTGCCTTCATCCTTCTTGATAGCTGGGTCTATCGTGTTATCTCTGCGGAGATTGATGTGTTTATCAGTATTTCCCTGTGTGATTTTATAATGTTGCATTATCGTTTATTTATTAAGATTGTTTTTGCTGCTCTTGTATTTGTTGGATTTTATGTATTACGCTCCCGGCTACTAAGTAATTTTGCTGCTCAAATGTTAATTTATTTGAAGTTTAAATTGCTTGTATTTTGCTGTCCTTTAAGTAATTAATTCATTTGTAGTAATATTCATTTCATTATTTTAAATTAAACTAAACCTGCTGAATCTGACTCACTGTAAATATGTAAATAACTAATTTGTAATAAACTAATATTAAGGTAACTTTTTTTTGTATTTGTTCTGCTCCTCCCTCCTTTGTTTGTCACCTCTCGTCAGTCATTACAGCCCAATTGCTTGTTTATTTTGAAGAACCTGTTGGTCTCGAAAAGCGAGATCGTAATATTGGCGACCTTGCCAGGATTGGTTCTGTTTTGGCTGGCGGGGGTGTGGCAGCATCGGGGGAGAGTATTTTGTTTGTAAAAAAAAAAATTTTATTGTAAATTTTTTTTTTTCTGTTAGGTGGGGAGGTGTTAGGAACAATCGTTTGTCGATTGTTCCCTTGGTGGATTGTTGCCTCCTTTTGTTGTTTTTGTGTTTTTCTTGCTGGCGAGCTGTCGTCTGGTGAATGGCGTCAGACTTCGTCAGTCAGGTTCGTAATAGCAACAAGTCAGGTTCGTAGCAGCAACGAGTCAGGTTGAGGGTAGCAGCAAGCCAGCTGGAGTAGCAGCAGCAGGTATCCGTACCTGCGAGTCAGGTCCTGGCAGTAGAGCAGCGAAGAGTTTCTTGAGGACGAGATGGTTGCCGTGTCGGCTCTGTCATGATCGTCGTGATTAGAGGAGGACGTCAGTACGTTTCTTAGAGGACGAGATGGTTGCCGTGTCGGCTCTGTCATGATCGTCGGTACTGGAGGAGGACGTCAGCACTGTGCTTGAGGACGAGATGGTTGTCGTGTCGGCTCTGTCTTAGTTGTCCTGCAGTGTTCCTGTCGAGCAGTTGGTGGCTGCTTTGGTGTCTTCACAGGAGTTCGTCTGATTGCCTTCATCCTTCTTGATAGCTGGGTCTATCGTGTTATCTCTGCGGAGATTGATGTGTTTATCAGTATTTCCCTGTGTGATTTTATAATGTTGCATTATCGTTTATTTATTAAGATTGTTTTTGCTGCTCTTGTATTTGTTGGATTTTATGTATTACGCTCCCGGCTACTAAGTAATTTTGCTGCTCAAATGTTAATTTATTTGAAGTTTAAATTGCTTGTATTTTGCTGTCCTTTAAGTAATTAATTCATTTGTAGTAATATTCATTTCATTATTTTAAATTAAACTAAACCTGCTGAATCTGACTCACTGTAAATATGTAAATAACTAATTTGTAATAAACTAATATTAAGGTAACTTTTTTTTGTATTTGTTCTGCTCCTCCCTCCTTTGTTTGTCACCTCTCGTCAGTCATTACAGCCCAATTGCTTGTTTATTTTGAAGAACCTGTTGGTCTCGAAAAGCGAGATCATAATAATTTGTATTTTAAGAGACTTGTGTATGTCTGATGGGCGTGGGCCCATAACATTTGGCGACCTTGCTAGGATTTATCGGATCCTGTAGTCACTAGAGTGTATAGAGTGGATTCTTGGGGTGTTTGCAGCATAGTAATACCTTCTCTCCTATATTTTTGTGTTGATCAGTGTTTATAATTTTTTTTTTTTTTTTTTTTTTGACCCTGGTAGGATATTTGTGTGGTTATTGGTGTACAGTGTATTGGTTTGTTTTTGGGTATATTTTGTGAGATACATTTATATATTTACTTGTGTGTAATTATTTTACTATGGCTGATTTGAATATCCCGGAGCTCTTGAGTGGAGAGGGGTGGCAGGACAGGTTGGCAGACTTGAATAAGTCTGATTTAGAGTATGTAGCAGAATTTGTTGAAATTGAAAATCCTGGGTCTGTTAGGAAGGGCTTGTTGCTTCTTAAAGTTTACGAAAAGGTTAAGGTGATGAAGGCAGAATGTAAACCAGAGACTAGGCAGGTGGAGGAAGCAGTGTCATTAGAACTTTTAGATAGGCAGATTCAGTTGAAAAGAATGGAAATAGATCTCCAAAGGTTGAAGGTTGAGGAGAGAGAGAGAGAGAGAGACAGCACGAACTTGCTATGCAAGCATTGAGTAATAGGGGTTCTTCTTCTTCCTAACAAATGTGTCTGCAATGCCTTGTATTAATCTAACTGAAGCTCTAAAGTTAGTCCCAAATTTTCAGGAAGTCAACATGGCAGAGTTTTTTGTTTCTTTGAGAGGATAGCCTCAAGGTTGGAGTGGCCAAAGGAGTATTGGACCACTCTTATTCAGAGTAAATTGTTAGGTAAGGCCCAGAAAGTTTACGTTACCTTGGACGAAGATCTGTCCTCAGATTATGATTCTGTGAAGGCCATAGTTTTGAAGGCTTACGAGTTGGTACCGGAAGCTTACCGACAACGCTTCTGTAATTTACAGAAGGAAAGAGGGCAGACTTTTGTAGAGTTCGCCAGGGCTAAAGAGCAGTTTGCTGGCGACAGGTTAAAGTCTGAGGTGACAGACTTTGAGAAATTAAAAGAACTGATTTTGGTTGAGGAGTTTAAAAGGTCCGTGCCTAATGAGGTGAAGGTACACCTCGAAGAGTTAAAATTAGAAACTTTACAGGAGGTGGCTATTGCAAGTGATGAGTACCTCCTCTCTCATAAAAATGCGATAGGGGAAGTACCCAGAAATGAGAAATCTGGTTGGGTGAGAGTTAACAGGAGTAGTAACCAGAACAGGTATAACAGGCCTAATGATAATTATGGTTCTCGTACTACTCCTGTTAACAGCTATAAAAGGCAGACCACAGTTAACCCGGAGAAGTTGAGAACTATGACTTGTTTCTTCTGTCATAAGAAGGGACACGTCAAGAGCATGTGTTATGCATTTAAAGGGTCACAAAGGACCGAAAGACGACCGGTAATGGCCATTCGAAGGAATGAGAACGAGTCAGTGGCTGAGAACTCTAATAATCAATGACTAGGCAATAAGTCACTGGCTCCTTTTCAGAAATTTTTGTCTGATGGTTTTGTCCGCTCTGGGAATTCGACTGAGCAAAGAAAGGTTAAAATTTTGAGTGACACTGGGGCTGCTCAGTCTTTAATTCTTAGAGAATCTTTACCTATTGATTTAGAATGTTCAAATAAGGAATATGTTTTGTTAAGTGGTTTTCCAGATACGGTCAGGTCTTACCCGGTTAAGAGTTTTTATTTATCATGCCCGTCTTTTTCAGGTTATTTAAAACTGGCCATTATTGATAAATTTCCTATTAAAGATGTGGATTTGTTGTTAGGGAATGATGTCGCCCTAATAAATAAAACTCTCCCTATTGTATTAAATTCCAGTAATGAAATATCTGTAGTCACTCAATCGAAGGCTAGTAGTGTTGACTCGGCCGAGTCGGTAGTGATGTTGATTTGAGTAGTTTAGATCGTAGTGATAGCTTAGTTGTAGATAGTGATGTGTTGGATAATCAACTTAATTGGACTACTAAGGAACTTATTACAGCTCAGAAAGCAGATTTTAAAGACCTGCCAGTTGAGTCTGGCGAAATTACTGATTTGACTGTCCCTCGATTTAAGATAATTAATAATATTTTGTACAGAATAAGTAGACCCTTTGATGCCATTAACACAGGTTGTGAAATTGTTAAACAGATTATGGTTCCTTTTGTTTATCGAAAGGAGTTAATGACATTGGCTCATGAAAATGGTTTGGCTGGTCATTTTGGTGTTTTTAAAATCACTCGTAAATTGTGTGAAAGTTATTTTTGGCCTAAGATGAAAGATGATGTTAAAAAATTTGTAAATAGTTGTTATGCATGTCAAAAGGTCAGGAAGCCTAATCAGCCAATTCCAAAGGCACCATTACATCCTATTCCTGTTGTTTCTGAACCTTTCAGAGAGGTAATTATTCACGTGGTTGGTCCCCTGACGAAAACTCGTAGTGGCAATCAGTATATTTTAACAATTATGGATAGAATGTCTCGATATCCTGAGGCAATACCACTACGAAATGTAAAAATTGTTAAAATTGTTGAAGTATTAAATGAATTTTTCACCAGGTTCGGAATGCCAAAAGTAATTCAGTCCGATTGTGGGTCTAATTTTCTGAGTAAATTATTTAGGGAGAAGATGGCTGAATTAAAAATTAAACACGTGACTTCTTCTCCGTACCATCCTGAAAGTCAAGGTGTTTTGGAACGATTTCATCAAACCATGAAGTCTATGATAAAAAAATATTGTTTGGTTAATGGTTCCGAATGGGATAAGGAACTACCTTATTTATTATTTGCATTTCGGTCAGTGCCGAGTCAATCTTTAAGATTTTCACCTTTCAGCCTTATTTTTGGTCATTGTGTGCGTGGTCCATTGGATGTGGTTCGTGAATCTTGGGAGGGGGGACACCCCTGATATAAATTTATTAGATTATGTTAGTAATTTGGGTGATAAATTAACGAAGGCTTGGAAGTTTGCCGGTGAAAATTTATTGTGTAGCCAAAAGAAAATGAAATACTTTTTTGACAGAAAGACTAAGGAGCGTAATTTTGTAGTGGGTGATAATGTTTTGGTATTGCTTCCCATTCCAGGAAACCTTTAAAAAGCTTCATTTTCAGGACCGTGGAAAATTTTAAAGAAATTAAGTGATGTTAATTATTTAGTTGAAACTCCTGAAAGGAGGAGACCCTACCAGCTGTGTCACATAAATATGTTAAAAGCTTATAAAGGTCGTGACAAAGTTATTCCCGTGGCATTAATTGGTGATACTACAAAGTGTGATGGTATTAATTCTTTATCTTTTCCAGACGTGAGTAATTTTGATGATGATTGTTTTGATGGTGCCGAATGGCCTAATGATAATGAACATTCTTTAGAAAATTTTTCAGAAATGGTTTCATATTTGAATTTAGTAGAACAGGGATCTTTGAAAAAGTTAGTTTTTAGTTATAAGGATTTATTTTCGGATGTTCCAGGACAGACCACTGTCCTTGAACATGATGTGGATGTGGGTAACGCAACTCCGGTAAAACAATCCCCTTACAGGTTAAATCCATTTAAAAATGATGTTGTGGATAAAGAGGTTGATTATATGTTACGACATGGGCTGATCGAACCCAGCAACAGTCCGTGGTCTTCACCTGTTGTTTTGGTAAAGAAATAGGATGGTCAATTCAGGCTATGCTTTGATTACCGCAAAGTCAACGAGGTCACAAAGCCTGATAGTTATCCTTTACCCAGGATAGAGGACTGTATTGACAGGATAGGGAATTCAAAATGTATAACTAAATTTGATTTGTTAAAGGGGTATTGGCAAGTTCCGCTGTCCAAACGGGCACGGGATTTGTCAGCGTTTGTAATGCAGCGAGGACTCTACCAATGTAAAGTAATGCCTTTTGGGATGAAGAATGCTGCTGCAACCTTTCAAAGGTTAATGAATACTTTGGTCCAAGGTTTAGAGGGGTGTGTTGTTTACTGTATATTGATGATATTGTGATTTATAGTGATGACTGGGACACCCATCTTAAACGTATTAAGGCCTTATTTCAGGTACTTAGTAAAAGCTGGTTTGGTTATAAACCTCAAGAAGAGTGAGTTTGCCAAAGCAAAGGTTGTGTATTTGGGTCACGAAGTAGGATTTGGGAAAGTGGCTCCAAAACAGGCAAACGTAGACTCTATTAGGCATATTGAAATACCGAAGTGTCGCAGGGATGTCAGAAAATTCCTTGGTTTAGTAGGGTGTTATCGTAGATTTGTTAAGAATTTTTCTGATATCGCTGAGCCCCTGACTAATTTATTACGTAAGAATGTGACTTTTGTATGGACTAATGATGCCCAAAATGCCTTTGAAAAATTAAAGCAGGTCCTAATGAATTTCCCTATATTGAAAGCTCCTGACTTTGACGTTCCTTTTTCGCTTGCTACTGATGCGAGTGATGTTGGGGTTGGAGCAGTTTTGTTGCAGGAAGATGCTCATGGAGTATCTCATCCTGTTGCCTATTTCTCCAGAAAGTTATCCCCGGCTCAATGGAAATACTCGACTGTAGAGAAAGAGACTTTGGGATTAATTTTAGCTGTTAATCATTTTCAGGTGTATTTATCCTCTACAGGGACTCCGATTGAAATATTAACGGATCATAATCCGTTGATTTTCTTGAACAGGTTTAGGAATAAAAATCAACGGCTGATGCGTTGGAGCCTCCTGCTCCAGGAATGGAATTTTAGCTTTTCACACATTCCAGGCAAAAGTAATGTTGTCGCTGATGCGCTGTCACACATCAGTGACTGATCGATAGGTGGATTTGAGAAAAACCTTTTTGTTCTTCGTTAATTATTATTTGTAAAGTTGTTTTGTATATATTTATATTAATTGATTTGATTAATCCTATAAATTTGTCGAATGTACAGGTTTCCAGGTGTGTTGTAATAATGTTGTGTCAGGTGTTTGTTTTGTTTATGAAATAATTTATGATTAAGTATTTAAGATTAAGATGGTAAATGTCGTGATTTGCAGGTTTTTCTTCGGTGTCGTCTTTGGTTAAGAGTGGTTAAGGGTAATTTTGATTTCTGTTTACTTTAGTATGTGTTGTTGGTGGAGGTTAATTTTAAGGTGTTACCATTGTCTTGTGTATGTCCAGGCTAATTTTAAGGTGTTACCATTGTCTTGTGTATGTCCAGGTTAATTTTAAGGTGTTACCATTGTCTTGTGTATGTCCTTTAGTGAAGTGTAGTGAAAAGACGCTCTTTGAAACTCAATGAGTCGCAAAAACAAGTAATGTTGAGTAAGGATGCTCTCTGGAGTGAAAAGAGGCATTATTGGAAAGTGTTGTGAAGGGCCACAATATTGAGTGTGTAGTAAATCTTTGATATGTGGACAGTGTGTTACGTTTTTTTTTTATTTTGGTGATTGATGGTTAGTTTTTATAAATCATTAATCATATACTGTTATGTCCCTGTTCTTTGTTTATGCCAATGGTCCACATTAATTCTTTCTTTACATAGCTTAGATAGGCCACGGGCTCACGGGTCTGTAGCACAGCACAGCCGTTTTTTAGGCGCTACAGGCTGGTGTATGAGTGGTGACCTAGACTAAGTTAAGGTTAATCTATTATGGTTTTGGTCCTTATTTTTGTTTGACTGATATTTGTGTTTTCAGAATAATTTAGCCAGGTCACGGGCTCACGGGTCTGTAGCACAGCACGGCCATTTTTTAGGCGCTACGGGCTGGTGTATGAGTGGTGACCTTGGTTGAGGTAACACTAGCCCCATTGTGGTCGATTTATATTTTTGTTGTCAGTTATCTAGGTTTAGTCTAATAATAGGTTAGTCTTGTTAACATTGCTGCTCTGCTAACCTGTGCCCACCACTCCACTTGTGAGTTCATGGGGATATTACCATATTTCTTCGTATGTTGATACTGATGTTATTTTTGGCGTGGTCACTATAAATTATTTACTTGTATTAGATTTGATATCTATTGACTGTATTGAAAGTGGTACAAAATTTTTTGCCACTATCTCTAATCTATTTTTGCCGGCAATGTGATATAGTATTTTTAATCACTTTTTGAGTTTTGTCATTAGACTTTAATTTTTCTTATTGCCCCTGTTTTATTTCATATAGATTGAATTGCTATGTTTGCTTTTGATATTAGCATTTTTATATATTTCTTTAAATCTTGAGTTAAGTTCAATACTTTGTAGAAAAATTTTCTTGTGGAAATTTTTTTTTTTTTTTGTTGGGTGAGGAGGTGTCAGTATGTGTTAAATTTAACGTAAATTAATTTGTTTTGAATAAGTCACTTTGGCAGTAATTATCTATTTATTTTTTATTTTTTGGAATGTAATGACCCTGTTTCCTCCTCCCCGACATTTCTGACTTGTTGTATAGTTTCAATTACAATGAGCTTGTTTTATTTTCACGTGTGGTGTTGGAGCTGTATTCGGCACTGTCTCGCCAGGACTGAGTCAGTCGTTTCTGGACCATTATCATTGTGAGGGCTTGACTTATTTTGGGTGTAATATTGGATTACAAGATCTGCCTTTCTTCCGTTGCTGCTACTGACCTCCTTTTTGAGATTGATTTACTCTTCAGTCTGTGCCCTTGGTTCAGTTATTTTGCCAAAGGGACCTCTCTGCCAATTGGTAAGGTGTGATTACTTGTCGGACGGCCGTGTCCATTGATTGTCTTGCGACGTTAAAGTGATTTACTCTTCAGTCTGCGCCCTTGGTTCAGTTATTTTGCCAAAGGGACCTCTCTGCCAACTGGTAAGGTGTGATTACCTGTCGGACGACTGTGTCCATTGATTGTCTTGCGACGTTAAAGTGATTCATTCTTCAGTCAGGCTGTGTTACCCACTACCACCGTTAGAGCTCACTTAAGGGAAGCAATTCATTTTTCGTTAGTGATAAATATTTAGTGTGTAATAAGTTAGGTTATTCTGACTTTTCGACATTCTTTTACTTTCAGGACCCTCTCTTTAAAGTGTAATTGCATAGTCTGTCTTAATTTGGTGTAAGTGTGTTTGTTATTCGATGTTTTCAGTGTGTGGTTGATTTTTGTGTTTATTTAATGTATTTTGTAAGAGGCTCTGTGGTCATTTCTTTCTAAAAGTTTGTATTAAATATTAAGGTTTTATTTTCAGTTTTTTCTTTATCCTCCTTGATTCCATCTCTGTACACTCTGTTGCGGCCATTCCACCTATTGTGGACTTGGTCGTTTGTGACTTTATTTGTATTTTAAGAGACTTGTGTATGTTTGATGGGAGAGGGCCCATAACAATATGCATACATATGTGCATGTGGGTGTATGTGCACATATGGGTATATATAACTCTACTCCATATAATTAGTATGTGTGAATGCACGTGTATATGTTTGTATGTATATTGTATGTATATGAGTACAATTTTTTACCTTTCTTTTTAATGCTACCTTTCCCTTAAAGAGAAGCTCTCTTCCTCTTCCTTCTCAGGCCTCTCCCACAAGGCTGGGACTCACTGCTATCAAACTTTCTCTCCTACAGATGGGTATCGTAAGGTTCGAAGGGTTGCAATCCTGCCTCCCTCTCACCCTCTTCCTTTTTCACCAACTGACAGCCAAAAGCACTGCTCTTTGTATTTTCACAGATCGATTCAGTTACGGGCTGCTCCGGGAGCAAGAGCCCGTGCCAGCACAAGGCTGGCTTAATCTTAAACAACAACAACCATCAACATCTATCTACTCCTACCCTCAGCCGTGATCATACCCAGTTGGAACTGGGAGAAACGTTGGCGAAAGAATTGTATACTCTAATTGACAACTACAGACATTGTAGAAAACTCTACAGATTATGTCCTCCATATTTAAACACAGGGATATAATGTGGAGTCCCTGAATTTCGACTCTTTCCCTCCTGAAGATGCAGAACGTTGGAACATTACCCACCCGATGCAGTAGTAGAAAAAAGGCAATAATTCTAAAAATAGAGAGCACTCTGTACAAATTAAATGCAGCTGATGCAGCAATCTCATTTAACATTACCTGCCTAAAAGAGGGGTTTCTCCCAAATAATAATAATAATAATAATGTCTTTTCTATGAATCATATTAATTAGAGTGAACCTGCTCGATTGATTCCCATCTACATATAGAGTCAAAGCACAACTCACCTTCTTTGTTATCTCTTCTCTCCTCTTCTGCTTATTCTTTCTTCTTCTTACTATTTATGTTCACACACTCAATTCAATAAATGCACTTTCTGCTGAGTCCCAGAATATAATTAAGACGTATTATCTCTGTCACTGAGTAACGCATACTAATTGGAGTGGCTGAGAGAGAGGGAGAGAGGGAGAGAGTGCGAGCTGTGAAGGATATTGCATCACTTCCTGAGAGAGAGAGAGAGAGAGAGAGAGAGAGAGAGAGAGAGAGAGAGAAACTTCAAAGAAATCACGTATAATCGTTTCAAAAGTAGCTGTCACAAAGGCGTAACCCAACAGATTAAGAGAGAGAGAAAGCAGCCGTATGGAGTAATACAAAAGGTCCAATTTACCTTGAAGTCTTAATTATCCAAGTCAGTTCACAGCGCAACTTTTTCATATTTAATATTAATTTTTATAGCTTATTTACGTAATGGGAGTTATAATTATATATTGAAATAAAGAGGAATAACTGATGAATAGAATTGTATATAATAAAATATATAAAATCGACTGTAAATACGAGAAAAAAGGGAAAGTGAAAAGAAAATACATATTTGTAATTGTAACAGACACATTTTGAGAAGGTATTGTGGTTATCAGAATTCTTTATATATCTGGTATAGAGTGAAAGTATATTCTATATATATGTATAATGTATACTGTATTATGTATACATCGTGAAGTATTGGGTTAAAGTGTCTTCATAAAGTGTCAAGTTTGAAATTTTAACTCAGAAACTTATAATCAAGTCCCAGTTCACCTCACTTGTCGGGAGTGAGTGTGTTCTGGGCATCTGAGGGTCCTGGCTACCGGACGTCGCTCAGCTAATGAGAATGTGGCGCCCCATGGACCTGCGTTCTGATTGGCTGATAGTTTGGAGCGGTTAGAGTTACCGCATATAAACAAACATACCGGATGTGTTCTGTCCGTCTGGGAGAGAGATTACGGGACGTCGCTCAGCCAGTGAGAATGTAGCGGTCTCTAGCTCTGCGTTCTGATTGGCTGATGCTTATGCCTAACCAGGGTGACAGGATGTAAACAGTCTCGATTCTGTCAGTTGCCATTACATGGTGATTTCTCCTAAATATTCGATCTGTCGTCAGTGATATTATTGTTTATAATATAGGCTATGGGTCTGTATGATCTACGCACTATTTACAGTGATGAAAATGAGATTAATGATGATGATAGTGAAAGGAAAAGAGAAACAATGGTGATGATGATAATGAGTTTTCCTTTGTTGATCTTGTAACGGATAAAATTCTACTGATGGCTTCCGAAGCCGAAAAGGAAATTAAGAGGAATAGAAAGGTCAGGAAGGCGTAACAGGAGGAATAGAAAGGTTTGAAAGGTAAAGCAACAGGAGGAGGAGGAGGAGGAGGAGGAGGAGGAGGAGGAGGAGGAGGATGAGGATGTTTCCGAATGTAGTGCTTTCCCTAATTATTGCTTCTCTTCTGCTCTGGTCGCAAGCACATACTATCTCTCAGCCAAAATTTATGTTGCTTCATACACTTTTCGAAATCAGCTGAAAGGAGAAAATGTGATATGGATTGAAGCAAATCTTGTCTTTATGGGGGTTCACAGAGAGCACTGGAGATTTCAATCTTAGCAATTTGCAATCACACGTGCACAGAATTTAGTACTTGAACACTTTTCAAAACTGATTAAATGCAGTTCAGAATAACACGTGCACAGAATTTAATACTTGTAGACTTTTCAGAAACAATTAAAAGCAATCTTTTCAACTTCATGAAACCTCTAGTCAAAATAAGCACAAGAAAATGTACAATAACTGCTCATGATGTATCAAGATTTTCTGGGAAGACAGAGGTAGAAGCAAAATTGTAGGACATGAGACATAATTACTATTGTCATGGTCAATCTTGAAGTAGTTCTGAGTCCGTGCATTATATGTTTGTCCTCATTCTGAATATTGCTCTTGCAGGAAGTGGTCTAGAAGCCCTGTTTTGGTTCAAAGGTGAATTCTTGGACTCTGGAAGCGCGAGAAACTTGCAGACGCTCAAGTGGTAAGTTTCATTCATGATTTTATAGTCTCCTCCTGAAGATTTGTACAAATGCTATCCATGGAGTACGGCTCCTTCTATGCCTTACTTGGTTCATTTAACTCTCTTGTCTGTTTGATAGAAGTCTGTGATTGGGAGTGTGAGGAGCTAAGTACTGTATATAACCATGCGTACTATTTGGTCTGTGTGAGGTATTTCTTGAAGGGACAAACTCTGCATTCGTATACGAGACCCCGACACTGACCGCGGTTTAAAATAAGCACTTATGAAGGCAAATCTTAAGTATAATTTACTGAGAATAAAGAACTTTAGACTAAAGCGTTTATAGGTATGGCTTCATCAAAGTGTTAAAATAAAGGCTGTCTTGTGTCAAAGTCTTTTGGCTATATCAGAAGACGAAGTCAGAGCCAGTCAGTCGACAGTGACCGTGTCAATAAATGTCAGGAACATTAATGAAGGTTGAGGAGGAGGAGGAGGGGGATAGGGGGGAGGAGGAGGAGGGGACACATTTCATGAAGGAGAGGGCCATCTGACGACGGCGATACGTTGCTTTGTGTTGGTGACATGTGGCATATCATCATCACATCACATCACATCATCAGGAGAGTTTTGTGATCTTAGAAGCGCGACGCTGGAAATAGTGACAGGAAGCTCTCAGTGCTCACTGGAACAAAGAACGATCAGTTACAGTATCAACCAACTGATACGGTGCTGGTGACGTCATTCTCATATTCCGGGTACTTTTAACAGCCATAATCCCAATCTCTTCCTCCCCCACCCTCCACCCCACACCACCCACCCCGCATTCAGTTAGGTTTTGTAGGTATTGTTTCCTCTGTGATTGCAAGTTCTTCCCAGGCAGAGTGGCGCTCTTGCTACATCGCACATTTTTGTTTACTATTTCTGCGTTTATAGCATCATTTAGTTACTTCTTTTTTTCTTACTGGAAAATATACACAAATTAGCCTAATTCATTCATTCTCATAGTAATAAGACCAATACAAGCAACATTTATAATGCGGCCTTTGATCATTGGAGAGTTTCGTTTCCTGAGATTCATTTCTTTCTTCTCTCTATGAATAAAAACTGCGTCCCTCCAATATGGCTGGTTGATTACTTGTTTTATTGCATGCTGGCAGCATGTGTTCATCCATCTTGAATGTCATCTTTGGCCCGCCTCGACAGAAATGAAGTTTTCTGTTGCTCAGAAAATGGAGTTCCTTCTTGCGGTGAAGGGGAGGTTTATTCCCAGCAGGAAATGAGGTTCCTTACTGCTATAATTTGGTGCCATTAACCACCTAGAAATAAGAAGGCCTCGTCATAACAAGGCCATTCTTGATGGCACCTGGAAGAGTGGCTTTTCCAAGGAAGGGAAGAACTTATTCCGTGGATGGTAAAAGGTTCTGCACAGAAAAGAGCCACCAGTCTGCTTAGCTTTTTTCAAGTCTAAATATTAATCATCATATCTCACCGTTTTATGTCATTACCGTGCTCGTGCCCTTGGTCCGAAGCTGGAGTGGTTGGGGCCTGTTGCTGGAGGCTTGGACTTGGTGCCTCACTGCGCATATAATTATTTATGCCCGTTTTTCATTATTTGGAGGAGGAGAGCTCCTCAGCATTCGCTCTCGTGAACGGCCCAATGTGCGAGCGTAAGACACGCTCTGTATTCTCCTGCCTCTGCCCTTACACTGCGCCCCTGGAGCCGTGAGGAGGAGGCCCTCCAGTGGCGAAGAAGAGTAAGCCCACTTTATCATTATTATATATTTATTATCGTCATTAGTTTCTCCGTGCGTCGGAGCAGCATCCCTTTGTCTTTTGTAAGGACGTCTGTTGTGCGCCCACGGTGTGCCAGCGTCGGCATTCATCTGCTGGGACTTTTTGGGTCTTTGTTGATACCACTGTTAAAGTATGTATTCCGTGCAAGGTATTCATTGAATATTGTATGTGTGTATATATATATATATATATGTGTGTGTGTGTGTGTGTGTGTGTGTGTGCGCACGCATGTGTGTGTGTGTGTGTGTTAAGGTTTTTCTTTCCCCCAGCCCCCTGAATCTCCTACTACCGTATGCTAAGGAAAGAGTGTTTTTCTTACTTCCACTGTTTACTTCCTCTTACTCCTTAGCGTGCTAGTTACAGTAGGTATATATAGGCGGTTGAGGAAGTGACTGATTTGTTGTTGCGTTTTTCCCCCCACCATTCGGTTTTCAGAGGGGTTCTTTTGTTATATGTTGTTTTGTAATAAATTATTATTAATTTAGTTTGTGGCTTTGTGTATCCTCTCTGAGATTGTGCTCTTTGAGTGTTGGTTTGTCAGGGATCATACTCGTTTTGTGGTGCTGATCTGAAATATCAGGTCAAAAAGAACCTTAAAAACTTCAGACGATCTTGAAGTTCCTAACAATTTGCATTTGCTATCCGTTTTTATTTGCTGCGTCCAAACTCTGCTATTGTTTTAATTCACGTATCAACTTTTATATTTGTGTGAAGGGTAAACAGCCTTGTCTGACCCAGCCGTTGATGGGGAAGAGGGAGAGGAACGACGGTCGGCATCCGGAACCATTTCGCTTCTTCGGTGCGACAGAATTTTATTGTGGTGTAGGCACGGAGGAGGTCGATGGATGGATGGATGGTGGTGCTTCATTCTGTACCTGTGGCAATATGTCATCGTTTTGGGATGACACGGTTTATTGGCCACTGTTCCTTCCTGCATGCCGTAGTGTGTCGTCCTCTTTCTGAATCTGCCTGTCCCAACTTCTATAACCTCTCTTCTTTGAAGAGGCGGTAGGTGGGTCGTCGGTGTCTTCTTCTTCTTCTTCCGCTGTTCATCCCCAACCGCCCTTCCCTCCTTCTTCCTGTCTTTTCCTAAAAGGCGTTTGGTTGCCATTCCCACTTGCGTTCGCCCCTTCAAAGGAAAAATAGGGTTGGGCGGTAAATCTGGTTGTAGCCCTTTTCTCTGACAGAGCTCCTCCTCCGTTGCTTGCTTCTTCTATCGTTTCTGTCATGTCTCTCTCTGTTGTTGCTCTGAAAATGATTTCCGTGTTGATCAAATCAAGACTTTTTATTTCCATTTTTTTTTTATTCCTGGTGAGATGCCAACTAAGAGAGAGAGAGAGAGAGAGAGAGAGAGAGAGAGAGAGAGAGAGAGAGAGAGAGAGAGAATGCTATTAGTTTACAGATAGCGAAAGGAAATGGTGTGGGGAAGAATCCTGCAGAATCTGAGCAGCTGGGAGTGGAAGCTGCAGTGTTGAAGGTTAAGAAGGAACCGTGTGATTAACAAATGAAGTTGAAAATCAATAATGGTAGAGTCAATAAACACGGACACAAAAGAGAGAGGGTTGTTTGCGTAGAATGTCGTCATATCCGGTGGATCTACGATGAAAGGAAAATAGATAAAAAAAAAACTTTGCCCTTAAAGGAATAAACTTTTCTGCTGCCGAATTCTCATCAGTCAAGATAATTCCCTCTAGCCACTTCCTCCTCAGAGAATCAGTTTTTCCTCTCTCTCTCTCTCTCTCTCTCTCTCTCTCTCTCTCTCTCCTCTAAGCGCTCTTTGATGTTTTTTAAGTCCTATTGGTTGCTTTTGTTCCTGAGGCTGCTTAGAATTTAATTGTTAGTGTGTGTAAGGAATTTTTTTTTGTCCTCGAACTCTTATGTGACTTTCCATGATGTCTCCTCAGACAGCATTTTTCATGATTCCGGAAACGTGTCCAAATATTCCAAGAGATTGTTGATTAAATAAGAGGACCTTCTTCGTCGCAAAATAAGAACCACTTGAAATGTTAGATTTTTGTTTCCCTTTCTTCATTTTATTTTCTCCGTTATTTTTTTTATTTATTTTCTCAGATTTCCCTGAATATCAATGAATGTCCAGGGGCCTTCTTGACAGGCCCTAACACCACCTCACCCCCTTCTTCCCAAGTAGCTTTAGTTTGCTTATTCCTCCCTCGTTCTCCTCCTCCTCCTTTATTGCCCTTTCTTTGTGGGTCCCGTTCATTGCAACCCCTTCTGTATCTGTCAACGTCACTCTTCATAATCCTGTTGACATCATTTGTGCAGAGAGTGCTTCAGTTATGGAACATTTCCTGCTCAGAAATTATTATGCTATATGCATCTTTTGTTCTTTGACCTAGGTGTGGTAAAAAAAAAAAGAAAAAGAAAAGAAATGGTCATTTGTGAGACTTTTCCTGCGAATGAAACTACAACGGTGAAAGACAGAGAGGTGACATGCCATTGGTCCAAATGTTCCGGAAATTGTTCTTTTTCGTGTGGTAGAAGTAATATAATGTAAGATTATTTTCCATCCTACTTTGCAGGAAGTTGTAAGTTCTGTGTGGTTTACTTTGTTTGTGATCGTCATCACATCTCACGAAGACTGTCTGTGCACATCAAAGTGGTATGTTGAGACTTTAGCTCTATTATGGTTTTGATTCCAATAGACACTGACAGTCGTAGGAAATGTCTTTTGCGAATTGAAATTTTCAATGAATATGAAATAAGGCAGACTATATACTAGTAGTATAGGAAAAATGATATGTTCAACAACACGAAATAAAAAAACTAGATAAAGTTGACTTTGAAATGAGCGAAAGTTTTGTGCAAAAAGGCGAAAGAGGAAATAGAATGAGGTCAACAGAACGTTTTCAGAAAAGACGTCATGAAAGCTGGAATAAGTAAAACAGATCATTTAAGTCTGATCAGTGAAATTGAGCTTTGCCTTGCAATAATAGTCCATAAAAAGAAGTTAGTTTACAGAAGAGATTTTGAATGTAAATTAAAATCAGAATGATCACGAAGGAAATAAGACTGACTAGAAAACTGAAGTTCCTGAAATGGAATTTGATGCAGCATTCTTACCCCCACGAAAAGGAAAATAAAGTTGTGGGTTTCCCGCTTTGCTCAATTCTGTTGAGGAAGATGGACGTCTGATGCTCTTACAGAAAGGATTTTCCCACTTGGTGTTCATATTTTTCTTTCAAGGTGGTGTAAGAAAAAACAGAAGATATGAAGAATATTATTTGGGTAATTTCATATCTAACAGATATCCGTTTGAACTTCACAAATAGACATGAGTGCTAAAAATGAATAAAATTATATTTGTTTAAACAAATATAATTTTATTCATTTTTAGCACTCATGTTTGAAGCACTAACCGGAATACTTGAGGAGTGTGGTTTCTCCTTATTTTCCGTTCGGAGAGCTGAGACTGGTGGATGCCGTTTGCGTCCTTTTGTCCTCGGAATTCCTGGTGGCTTCGGAGACTCTCCTGCCTCCACGATTATCACTTCCTCCCTCTTCCCTCTTCGCATTTGAAGCAGCCACTTGTGGAGTTTTGTGGAGTTTAGCAAAACATTTTGCTCACTGATTTTCGACAGTTATATAAGATTATAAGTTTTGTGAAGAGTTTGCATGTTTTGACCGGGGTCTGGTTAAATTACATAATAATAATAATAATAATAATAATAATAATAATAATAATAATAATAATAATAATAATAGCGCCACTGATCATAAGAGGTCGCATTATGGCTCCTCCCTGTCTCTGCAACCCTTGATTCCAGTTTGTTACTCATGAGTAGGAAATTTCATTTTCGGAATACTTCCTTTCACCACTTGAACTTCTTAAGGGAGAAGACTATGGTTTCATAATCCAAACTGACCGTTCATTGTTCTGACATGACTCACTCTCTCTCTCTCTCTCTCTCTCTCTCTCTCTCTCTCTCTCTCTCTCTCTCTCTCTCTCTCTCTCTCGTGATCTTGCAGTACCTGTCACGCTGCTCAGAAAATTCAGTTGTGGATTGACGCAATACAGTGTTCCATGTGTTCCAGATTGGAAAGAACAGGTTAGGAATCTCGGAAGAGAAACCCTGAATTACTCGTGGCATAAGAGCTGTCATGGAAGCCTTGCGCGGATCTGTAGGAAGTATAATATGGTTGTTGCCAAGACTGAACACTGGTTTGCTTGAGAGTTGCTTTCTACGTGGTGATCTGATATTTTGTCTTCATATTTTCGTTAATTTTTCTAACCTCCTCTCTCTCTCTCTCTCTCTCTCTCTCTCTCTCTCTCTCTCTCTCTCTCTCTCTCTCTCTCTCTCTCTCTCGTGAAAAATGCAAGTCCTCTCCCCTAGTGGTGTTCTCTCATCCCCTGAGATATGACGAGTCTACTGTAGATCACGAGGCCATGACGGAGGGAGGGGGGGAAGGGAGGGAGTCTGGCTGCCTCGCCTTTTACATGCTTTTGTTCCCTTTTCTTCTCTTTTACTTTCCGTCAAATTTTGCACTTCTGTTTCTTTCCAGCTTTGTATTATCTCAGTTCCTGTGTGGAGAAGAGACACAGAAACCGAATTATGGACATCATTGTAGTTGTTTGCAGTCTTCTGGTGTCCTGCCTCACATCATCACTGATCTGTTGACAACAAATCCCTCAGTGTTTTTACACTCGTCTGCAGTGATGTCAGATTTCCATCAGTTGATATTGCCACCTGTTTATTCCTGCTCTCTTTGTCACTTTCTTTCCTTTTTCACGAACCGTCCATTCTATGCCCTTCTTATATTTAAGGAGACTTTGTTCATGCGTTGAAATCAATTTATTTTCAAAGCTCTCTGAAGGAGGATTGTGAAGCAGCATTCAGTCTAGAACTGGATCTCGCTTCCTGATGATCTTCTTCTTCTTCTTCTTCTTCTTCTTCTTCTTCTTCTTCTTCTTCTTCTTCTTCTTCTTCTTCTTCTGTGGAAATTGCTGGAACGTTTTCTGCCAACAAGAGCTCAGTGGACATTCATAACATCCAGCGGTTCCGGAATATGCTCTCTCTCTCTCTCTCTCTCTCTCTCTCTCTCTCTCTCTCTCTCTCTCTCTCTCTCTCTCTCTCATGGTCATGGTGAGCAAATTTTTTTTTTTTTTCATTCTAACACCCTTGTAAAGTATTCTTGCATATGTTAATGTTGATGGATCATTTTGTTTTTAAAACATCTAAGTTCATTGAATACCTATCAAGACTGGAGCATCCTGTTGCCAGCTGCTTTTCTTTTGTTGTCCTAAGTATGAGAAACGGTAATGGGCTCGCATATAAGATTTAGTTCTTATAACTCTCTCTCTCTCTCTCTCTCTCTCTCTCTCTCTCTCTCTCTCTTCTCTCTCTCTCTCTCTCTCTCTCTCTCTCTCTCTCTCTCATGCAAAGAAATAAAGTGCCGGTGATTTCATTTTTAATGCCGTATATTATAGTCCTGCTCATGTTTTTGTGGTAACAGATAATTTCTATTTGTGCAATATTTCAGGTACATTTCCTACCTGGTGTGACTAGAGCTTGCTTGCCTCTTGATGAGGCTTTCTTTGCTCATGTTATGAGGAAGGTTAGATTGTGTTCTTGGTGTGTACAAGATCGATCTGCTCTCTCTCTCTCTCTCTCTCCTCTCTCTCTCTCTCTCTCTCTCTCTCTCTCTCTCTCTCTCTCTTCGGCCCCCCCTACCCCCCCGCCGTGGTATCGGAGTCAAACGTAATTGAAGGTCTTGATGTGATATACTGTTACTGAGAATGGATGCTATTTACCCTACAGGTCATGCCCAGTACCCACCTCGTTTTGGCATTAGAATATTAGAATGAAGGAGAACTGAATAATGTCCTTTCCACGTCGTTTGAGGTTCGGCACTTTTTTAACAGACTGGATATTTCAGCTGGAATTCCCTTTAGACCCAGGTTTTCCAGCAACAATTGTGTGTCATTTGTTCCTGAATCTGCTCTCTTGCCTTTTTTCTTTTCATTCTACGAGATACGGATAATGAAGGAGAGAAAGAGAGTAGGAGAGTCCAAATTTTCTGTGCGTTCTTGTAAAGAGCAAAATGAGCAATGTTGATATAACAGTGAACGCAATGCGAAGTCTCAGAACAAATTGCATCACAGCGTGTCTTTTATCTTTCTAGCAACACCCCCACCCCCAGGCCTCCCCAGAGTCCTTTGCCTCGAAAAGTTCATGACGACCGGGTCACTTGTCTCGCCATATTAACATTTCACTCGAAGAGTCACTTGTATCTTGCTGAGTCACCTTCCTTCTCCAGCAGTTTGAAACTTCTCTCTCTCTCTCTTTTTCCTCCCCAAAGAGATTCGAGGATGGCTCTTTTTCTTTAGTGCGTCTCAAATCCTGCACCAGAATGTCTTCTCTTTTTGTTCTGCTTCTTCCTGTGAGGAAATTTATTTGGAAAATCCCTGATGCCTGACCTTATGTATCTCCATGCAGATTAACAAAGGACGGATGACATTATGGTAAAATGTAGTTCGCTATGAAGATGAAAACAAGAAAAGCAATTTAGGCAGGAACCACCCACTTGCAACGAAGGCCTTTGTTGATCATTGGGAACTTCATAATTAGCCAGGTCATTTGGCTCCTTAACTTTAGAAAGCAAGCACACACAAACATACAAACACACATTGTAAAACCGACCAGCCATGGAGACCTGACTGAATGGTTTGAACAGGATACGATTAAAAGTACAAGAGGAAACTTGCAGTGACCTCCCCTCCTGCTGCTTCTTTTGACTCTGGTTCCACAATGGAGTTCGTCTGTGTTTACCTCATGAGGTTCTCATAGCCAGTAATCAAGGTGTTTTTTGTTCATCGTCGTTATTAAGAGGCTTTGCGTTGGAGAATATATACTGGTATTGTGGGAGATAGATCTTCTTTTCTTACAGAAATAAATCAGGAATTTTCAGATTTTTCGCCTCTGATAAACATGACGTTGATGCCTCCGTTCATCCATTGCTGAGGGGAAATATAAATTCCCAACAACTGAAAGTGATGGAAGGAAAGCTCTGATATACATGGAGGACGCTTCCTCTCGCCCCCGCTGCACACTTTCCCTTCCTGCTTTCTCTCTCTCTGCTGTCTATGATGATGATGATGAGTCGGAGTAAGGACCCCTCCCGCCCTCCCTCCCCCCCCCCTCCCTTCTCCCAGTCTTTTCGAAATAACTTATCCCAGTGAAAGTGGAACAGAACCGTCTCGGGGTTTTAGGCAGTTCCTGAAACAGACCAGGATCATTTCATTAGTCTTTGCTTTTTTTACTCTGATGGATTCGAACCTTTTGTCTCTTTCTTCAGCGTCATTCTTCGAAAATTAGGAATCTCGCAAATTGCCGTAATTTAATGGCGGTCAGTGATATGGGTTGAAGGATCATGTTTGCTCTTGGTGCCTTGCCAGTTTTTAAACAGTGTCTCTCTCTCTCTCTCTCTCTCTCTCTCTCTCTCTCTCTCTCTCTCTCTCTCTCTCTCTCTCTCTCTCTCTCATATTGACTTGGTTTGCTGCAGTGCTGTTTGCATGACCTCTTTTTAACAGTTAACTATAAGTCATGTCTCGAGATTGTTTTGACTTTATAACAATTTGTGGTTGAAGAAGTTGTTTTTATTTCAGTTCATTTTCTTGCATTCCCAATGAAATGATTCCTGGATCAAAGGAATGCGTCGCCTAGCATGGCGTCGACGTAGAATCGAAAAGAGTTTTTCATATTTTCCTGTAGATGTAAATACCCAACAGCTGTCATAAACGACACTAAACTGTGTATCAAGGGAAAGGTCATCTGCCGCCATCTTGCAGGGCGCAAACACATTATACAAATGTCGCTGATCATTTATTTTTGACCAATCATTTAACGGCAAAGTCATTCTGGGATAAAACGTCGACTACGAAGCTTGAGCGTAGACCCAAATCAGTATGAAGAACAACAACGCGACAGAGACCATTCGAACAGCAGCATCGCAAAGCGCCTTCATTGGTGTTGCTGTTGTTGTTTTTCTTAGTTTCATTATTTTTACTCTTTTTGAAACATTCGTCTCATCATCAGACTACCGTGTTTGCCGTGTGACTGAGCTCTGGGAAGGAACTGCCTATCATTTAACCTAATAATGGGATCTACTAAGCTGCTCGATTATGACTCACTTTTATGCAAATGACTCACCTCACCTGCCACATTGGTGGGACCCACCAGGCAGGCACATGAGTGAGGGAGGGAGGAAGGCGACGGGGTTTGCATTCCTTCCATCTATTTGGAGAGTCCACTTGGAATGGAGGCTTCTTTTGCCATACACGGTCACCGAGTGTAAAGCTTTTTTAAACTTTTTTTTTTTTTATTGAAAGAATTAATATAGAAACTTGACATTGTATTTTATTGGCGGAGAAAGTCAATTACAGGTAGTTTTCCATCATACAAATGTAGGTAATATTTATGCATGTTTTTGTTTACCGTCTATAAATTGATTTTCTCTCGGTTCAACAGATAGATGTTATATATCTATGCATATTAATGCTTGAATGTCACAGTTTTGCAGTGAAGTTGAAGACTCTGGAAGATTTGCTAAAGTAGGGGGACGACTGGACCTGCATTGGAATGCTAAGGCGTGGAGCAGGAAAAAGTCTGTGCGCTTTATGGGAGAGAGAGAGAGAGAGAGAGAGAGAGGAGAGAGAGAGAGAGAGCACTGACTGAAATGAGCAATATTTGTTTATTCCCAGTAAATGAGCACGAACAAGAACAAAAGGTCTATTTGAGTTATTTAAATCTGATCAGAATATTATTATGAAATGTCTGCTTATTCCTGGTTGACCATGTCCTCCAACCCCCTCCCCCCTCCACCATTCTACCGCAACCTATCACCCCAACCCCCCACTCTTGCTATCTCTCTCTCCACCTCATGGATGAAAAAGCAAAATCTTTCTTTCCTTTTTTGCGTGTCTATCTACCCTACCTGTCGCTCATTACCTGGTGTGTGTGTGTGTGTGTGTGTGTGTGTGTGTGTATGTAGGTGTGTTGTATCCAACTGGGACATCGCTTGTGTATCGCAATACTTCCTTGAAGAAGAAGAAGAAGATCTGCGGAGACTGCTTTCAATTTTTCATGTTGTAATTATAATTTCTGTGACGATTAGCTAAGATGGCCCCTACCCTGTGCCCTAACATATAATGAATCCTTTTGTGAGTAATTGTTTTGTAGAAAGGACAGACGTGGTCAACGGTATTCATTGTTTGTGAGTTGCAAAGGGTCATTTATCTCATGTGTCCCACTGGCAACCTCTGCAGTCAACGAGAAGCAAAATGATTCAGGGCATTAGGTTTTCGTAGTCTCTACACCATATCCTGTATAGTTTATAGTTTTATCATGCAGTTGTACACAGTCATGTAGAATATCTACAGAATGAATGAAAACTTATGCTACTTCATTCTTCATTGTTAGTTCACCAGAGTGTTCAGAATCATAGTGGACGAAGATGACTTAGTTTGAAATTGCCCTTCTGCAGGAAATGTGGTCAAATTCCGCTTTGTAACGAGTAACTGACTCAGTGTACTTCTGAATATATACGGCCCAATTCACTTTATATATTTACAAAACCATTTCCGTGTTATGGAGGAGGTAATTAATAGTGCTTTATCTGGATATTTTGTTCTTCGTACGCTTATTGTACAGTTTATTTGAACGTTCTTAACGAGAAGAAAAGTTCATGTGCCGTGAGATTTCCTGTCTTTAATACCCAGGGAGCTTTTGTCAACAAATGTGTTGCAGCCATGAACTGCTGAGTCTTGCTTCGGTGTCAATCTGCTCCTGCTAGGAAGAGCAGCGCGAGCAGACGTCGTCGTGCCTTTCGAGGGAGGAAACTCGCTCCATTTTCAATCAGAGGAGGAAGAGTTTCTCGTCGAGTCGCTCTTTGCTGAAATGAATCTGAATGTTGGCTTCACAAAGTCGTTGGAGCTCCAGAGAATGATGTGAACCTTGCCTGTGGCCTCCTTGCCCGAGAATGTCATGAGAACACCTGCGTTAACTGACATATCGGCGCTTCTCTGACTTACTATACTGAGAAGATAATATGTACAAAGTGGGGTTCATGTTTTCATTAACTGCGTCCCTGTGTTTCTTCTTATAATTCCCTCCTGTTGATGACATAGTTACTGGGACTCATTGAGTGATGCATATGAATTGGCTTGGAATATACCACGCTCTTTGACGCATAATCACTGGGTTAAATGCAAGCAAATGGAAACGCACTTTTCAGCATTTTGATGGGGTTTACTTACAAATGATATTAGGAAATGATTGTTGTGATTATTTAAGAGAGAATATCATAGTCTGACTCTCTGCAGATGGAGAGTGCCCTTGTGTGCCCGACAAGGGCGAGTGTGAAGGTGGTTGCTAATATAATACTGCCGTTGCATATGACCTGTATCCTTTGTATTGTGCTGAGAGAGTTGTTGCTGTGACAACGTGCATGTCCTCATTTGTATTGTGGGTGTGATGAAAAGGAGACAAATGACTAGTCTCTGGAGGACCTTGGAGGGTGGGTGGAGGGGTCATCAAAAATACAGGTCTTTAAACGTCTCCTGACCTCATGGTGATGAATGGAAGACATCGCTTTATAGCCTCTGAAAGAACCCAGTGGAATCTAATCATTATTTAGGTGGCAATTCATAATGTTGACTTTTGATGCAATGCTTCGAAACGGATTGAACGCTGTGGATTTTACAAAAGCGGTTGGTGCAATCTATGACCAATATTGCATTTGTTGTGCTTTCAGCTAAGAGCCCAAATGGCCGAAGAGAAGAGCCAATTAAGGCGTCCCCCTTCAGCGGATGAGTGATGATAATAACATCTCGCCTCCTTTAGACCTCGATCCAAGAGCCTTTGCTGCTTTCTGCTGCTTTTGGGTGGACGTTTTTTGATGGTCAGGTCTTCCACGTCACTTGGCTGGTGTGAAGTGGTCGGTGTGTGTCACCAGGTACTGAAGGGGTCTCGCTGGTTCTTCATGCGACGCCAGAGAGCAGTCACTAATAATAATAGTAATAGTAATGATAATAATCATTATTATTATTTTAATTACAATAATAATTATTGTAATGATTGTCTAAACCGTTCTTGATATAGGAATGTATACACACACAAACATATATATATATATATATATATATATATATATATATATATATATATATATATATATATATATATATATATATATATATATATATATATATATATATATATATATATATATATATATATATAAATATATATATATATATATATATATATATATATATATATATATATATATATATATACGTGTGTGTGCAATTTTATGTAGGTTATAGAGATGGAGAGGCTGTATGCATGTATGTACATATGTATGTATGTATGAATGTGTGGCTTCGACTTGAAAAGTATATCATCTGTGGCCAACTGTTCACTGCAGCTGAATACCCAAAAAAAAGTCCTTCAAAGAAGATTTTGAAATGTACTGAATAATGCTGCAGGATTATATAGAACCCCTGCTCCAAAAGAAGGTGAATTAATAACAAAAAATAAGTGTCAACAGTAAAGGGAAGCTTGTATTCAGAACCACTTGCGCTTGAAGGTTACATTATGAAATTACAAAAAGCAAAGCTGTGTACAAACCGCAGAGAGAGAGAGAGAGATAACGATATCCTCCCTCAACCCGAAGAAGGAAACTCGCCCTTATTCCCGAAGCCAGAAGGCCGAGAGAGTATGTGGTGCTCCTCAGTCCCTTCATCACTTCCTCTGAAGATCCATCTTTAGACCCATGCAGTCCTTATTATGCTCTTTTTAAGTTTAATACATCGATTATTGTCCTAATTACACAAATGACGTCCACTGGTTATTAACAGAGAATACAACAGTGCTCATTTACTTATACAACATTAATACAGAAGATTTATGAAGGAAATTATCAAGGTTTTCTCAACAGAGTCTAGACTGATAACCCAGTACTGATAAGAATGATTTTTAATGTTAGTAACGCCTCATCGAATGGCGTCTCAGAGAGAGAGAGAGAGAGAGAGAGAGAGAGAGAGAGAGAGAGAGAGAGAGAGAGAGAGAGAGAGAGATTAGCTCTCAGAATATTGATCAAGTAACTCCCTGAAAAATAAGTGAATTCTGTTTATTTATATAGATATATTCGTGACTAGAGTGGAGGAGGCAATAGGCCTATTTATCATAAATGAAAACCCACGATTTTCAAAAGACGAAAATATTTGGGACCTTTGAAACTTGGACTCGTCATTTGTTGGTTATAATTCACTTGTCACCGACAGCATTGAGAAACCTCTCTCTCTCTCTCTCTCTCTCTCTCTCTCTCTCTCTCTCTCTCTCTCTCTCTCTCTCTCTCTTCGATGTTCCACGACTATAGCTGGACTATTCTACTTTAGCTTTGAGGTAATTTCAAAGTCCTTTTCTTATTGATGTTAATGACCGTGTCAGTAACTGACATTGATATTTATTACTGATGAATATTAAAGAGGTTGAGGAGGAGGAGGAGGAGGAGGAGGAGTAGGGGGGGGAGGAGGAGGTGAGACATTGCGTACAGGAAGGAAGGAAGGAAGGAAGGAAGAAAGGTAGGAAGGCAGGAGTGGTCCATCTGACCATGGCGATACGTTTACTGCGTCTATGATGATGTTGCACGGCAATATTTAATCATTAGTTTTTTACAAGATTTAAGTAATAAAAAATAACTATGAAACCTTTAAAAAGCCAGACAGCCTATTAATGAGTCAAATAGCGTTTACTTCATCTCTTGCCTGAGTATGGAGAACAAAAACAATGTAAAAATAAAGCTTAATTGGAAATCGAAGTTGCCAGTGAGTGAATTAACCTTGGCTCTTGATTGGATGTTTCATTTCCAGAAGGGATCAGTTGATTTCGTGATGTTGTGAAGTGAATATCCGCTCGCGATGTGGGAGCTCATCTGTGCAGAGGCTGCAGGCCTTATTGGGACCCTTCTTCATCAATTATAGGTAAGTTACTTAATTACTTGAATGTATATCATCAATTATTAAACAAATAACGTTTCGTTATTTGTTAACATTACTTTTTCCACTCAAAGGAATTCGATTTCAACAAAACATATCGTTGCTGTGATATTCGTGATTATCTGAAGATAATCTCCTTAATAATGCTTATGAACATTATTTTTCATATAATAATAATAATAATAATAATAATAATAATAATAATAATAATAATAATAATAATAATAATGTGGCGCTGATTTCAAGACCCTTTTCGTTATTTTAAGAAAACTGCGTAATGTAATAACAGGGAAATCTCTACTTTAAGGTCCTTTCAGTTAAATGAACAATGTCATCATCTCCATTATTAACAAATGAACTTTTTTTTTTTTTTGTAATAAGTCAATCATTTCCATATCAAAATTCGTCATGAAACCGGGACCTTGAAGCTCTAGAGATGAGCACATCGGTGCTTGCTTCTGTGACTGGGCGAGGAGGAGGAGGAGGAAGAGGAGGAGGAGGAGGAGGAGGAGGCAGCATTCTCCTCCTCCTCCTCCTCCCTCTGGCCTTCGGCTATAGAGGCCGATTTCCCTTCTGGTCTCTCGGGAGGAAGTCCTTATCTCTCTCTCTCTCTCTCTCTCTCTCTCTCTCTCTCTCTCTCTCTCTGTATCAGTGGTTCTCAGTCTTTTTTTAGTGATGGCACCCTGACTAATGTAATCATTACTGTGGCACCCCTTCTTCGCCATCCCCCCATATCGCTTGAATTCCCTTCTCATTTGAGGAATATGCATATATATATATATATACATATATGTTTGCGTGTGTGTGTGTGCGCATATATATATACATATGTGTGTGTGTGTGTGTAAATTAAATTCTCGTCTTTATCTTCTTAGTAATTCGTCTGCTTTGTTCGAGTTCCCCAAGCAGGCAGGGCAAAAAGCCTTAGAAATGATTTAATATTCAATGGGGATATTGACCATACTATTAGTAGAGAGTACTGTATTTTCTATTCTTAAATTTGGTTAATACAGATAGAAATATTTTATTGATTTTTTCATTAAGAAAGACAAAAGTCCTTTTTTGAAAATTCCCAGCAGACAAGAGAGAGAGAGAGAGAGAGAGAGAGAGAGAGAGAGAGAGAGAGAGAGAGAAAAGCCTCGAGTTTAAACTGAATGGTTTAAAATCAGACCTCCCAAATTGAGTGGCCAACGAATTGAGACTTTTTCTTTTATTTCTTGACACGATTTTTCAAATGATTTGCAATATAAAACTGCTTTTGTTTGCAATGTGTCCTGTACGGTACACTTCCTTCCGTTTCTTAGTATGCATTGCAACATGAAATATTTCGCGCGTTGTTCAAATTCTGCTTCACTTTTGCGTCGTCTTTGTGACTACATGTTGATACTGCGTCAAGCAACATGCCCTGGCATACAGCTGGTCCTGTTCATTATTATTATTATTATTATTATTATTATTATTATTATTATTATTATTATTATTATTATGGGCCTTTGAATTGCCGATCAGATCCGTCGGGCATGACATATTAATTGATATCACCACCTCTGCAACCCCAGACCAATTTCTGTCACACGACTTGCAGATTCCCCATGAAAATAGAGGCCTAGAATGCGACCGGACTCTCCATACACACCTTTTATACTTCTTGGTTTGGCGCTGCTCCAGAGGCTTTTTTCAGTTGTAATGTTTCATTTGAAATTCAAGTTTAGCTTCGTTGTGTAGGTAGTGTTATCAAGGCTGCTTTCCTTATCAAAAAACATTCTCAATTAAAGCATGTTAGGTGCTATATATATATATATATATATATATATATATATATATATATATATATATATATATATATATATATATATATATATATATCTATCTATCTATATATATATATATATATATATATATATATATATATATATATATATATATATATATATATATATATATATATATATATATATATATATATATATATATATATATATATATATATATATATATATATATATATATATATATATATATATATATATATATATATATATATATATATATAGCACCTAACATGCTTTAATTGAGAATGTTTTTTGATAAGGAAAGCAGCCTTGATAACACTACCTACACAACGAAGCTAAACTTGAATTTCAAATGAAACATTACAACTGAAAAAAGCCTCTGGAGCAGCGCCAAACCAAGAAGTATAAAAGGTGTGTATGGAGAGTCCGGTCGCATTCTAGGCCTCTATTTTCATGGGGAATCTGCAAGTCGTGTGACAGAAATTGGTCTGGGGTTGCAGAGGTGGTGATATCAATTAATATGTCATGCCCGACGGATATATATATATATATATATATATATATATATATATATATATATATATATATATATATATATATATATATATATATATATATATATATATATATATATATATATATATGCCTTTTTTGCATTCTACTTTGAGCATTCTCCATATGTAAATGACATTTGATGTCTAAGCCTGACAATGTGAAATTCCTTTTGACAATCGCCAAAACAAGAATGACCATTCTTCAAAATAGATTGACAATCTCCAAAGAATAACAATTCAGGAGAAATACTGAACACTTACCAAAGAGGAAATGACAAAAAAAAATCAGGGACAATTAAACATTTTTACTTGACAATTTTTAAATCGTATGACATTGAAACATAATAGTATATAACTTTTGACAACATTGTTATTGTACGGAAACAATGACATCCATATCTTTGGTAGAAGCATATTTCTATCTATATGAAATCATGTAATACATACAAGTGATCCGTATACATTTATTTCTAATCCCATATAATACCTTAAATGGTTGGTACATTTTAGAAGGTTGAATTCGAATGTTCACAGATAGAGTGAAGCCCAGACCGAGCTGGGGAGCGACAACGCCAAGAGCAATCTCCAAGCAGCTGGTCAGCAAGCGCTCGCCATATGCTTGAAGCGTCGCACCTTTTCTCTCTTTGGGCTTGTTGGAAATTGCAGGTCAAAAACCGTATCATTAAGCAACCGTTTCAAGCAAGCTTTTAGAGTTGGAAAACAATTTTCAATTGGATTAACAACCTGTGAATAGGGTGGCAGAGATCGAAACTGTCCAGCAGGAAAGCTTCAAGCAACACCGTTTTGGGAATTCTTGAAAAATCGCCTTCTTCACACCTACCTCTGTTCTGCTCATCATCTGATGCAGCCGCTGTTAATGATCTTGCCACCAGAGTCTCTGGCCGCCAACAGTCGTATGCGATAAGCTTTGTGTCCCACTGACTGACTGGTGCTCTTCTTTCCGTGTGTTCTTTTGCTGTGCAGGCTGAGTCCCACTTCATCTCTCTATGTTCGATCCATCTGCAAATTCCTTGCGTGCATTTCCGGGGCACAAGATGCTGCTCTTGCGTCTTGAATACAATGCGAGTTCCTATTCTCGTTTATCTTTTCACATAATCTGCGTGTGGATGATTATTATTGCCCCTTCCAAAGCTCTGGACTCTGTAGCATCTGATACCTGGGGTTCATGGGACAATATTTCTCGGAGACTGGTATTCAATTCACGCATTGTTATGGTCGGCGGTTTGCTTTCCACAATCAACCTCAGAAAGTCAACGGACTCGTCACTCAGTTTCTTCTTCCTGCCTTGAATCCTCATTTCTCTTTCACGTTCCTGCGCTTCTTGATGCTTTCTGATAATCTGATGAGCCGAACGGTCGTCCGCTTAATTCCCTCACTCGCGAGCTGCAGTTCAAAGAGGTCCTCTTCTTCTTCTTCTTCTTCTTCTTCTTCTTCTTCTTCTTCTTCTTCTTCACCACTCTCAGACTTGCAGTGATACGGTTCCGAGATCAGCATCACAGACAGTGCGGTCACTTCTCGGCGCGATGCAGCAGTACGAAGGATAGCAAGAAGTGAAGCCACACAGACGCAGAATGGACAGAAGAAGAAATCGATCGTTGTCGGTTGGGCACCGGGCAGGTACTGGATGCAATTTGGTGTGATCTGGTTCAGTAGTTTGGCAACTCCTATCAGCAATTCACTATATTCTTCCTTTGTTTGCTGCTTGATGCGAAATTGTTTATTTTGATAGATTACCGCATATAATAAATTATTATATTAATAACATGCTAGAAAGTCAAATTTAATGAAGATGTCAAAGTGAAAACATGAACTGTCAATTTTGAAACAATCGTTCGTCAAACAATTACCTGGATCCTTATTTCATTGTTTCAGTCGTCATTCTCAGTTAGAAATGTCAATGTATTCTGCAGATTGTGAAGGCAGATGTGAAGAATGTCACACTTATTTGTTTCATTGTCATTTTGATATTAGTTATGTCAATTTTCACCGAAGATTGTTCAATGTAAATTGCAAAATACTGTATATACACATACATACATAAAAGGTATACACACACACGCACACAAACATTTATGAATACAGTCAGTTCCAGTTCCATCATTTAACAAATAATAATAATAATAATAATAATAATAATAATAATAATAATAATGATAATAATAATAATAATAATAATAATAATAATAATAATAATAATAATAATTTTAAACAATGACATGGAGTATTATTTGAAGACATTCAGCTATCTGGTAACTCTATGATTTACGAAAAAAGAGGTCCAGCCCCACCCCTGACTCAGTTGGACTCTGACTTGCCACGACTCTTTTGGGCTTTGACTCACCGGGACTCGCTCTGAATCTGACTCACCGTCATTCCCTTTGACTCGACCCGTCCGGTGTAAACGGTTTTTGCAAACGCAACCTTATATATACTGTAAGTGAGTGAGTTTAAGAAGAACGGCTTCCTCTTTTGATCGTCAGTTCGCAGGATTGTGATGGTCGTGGCTTTCCTGAGGGAGCGGCGTCCTGTCGAGGTCATTTGAATGTCCTGAAGAAGCGTCGCTGATCGAAGCTTTCGTCTTCAGGAGACGAATGCTTCTGACGACAGCAGCTGCTGATCTGGTGAGATATGTAGTAGCACCTCCTGACAGCTTCTGAGGAGGGCCTCGCAAGTCAGCTGTTGGATAAAGCAAGAGTTCTGCGAGACACGCTGGCTACTTATTCAGTGATAAAAGAAGCGACCGTGTGCCCAATGAACAGCAGTAAAAGAAGCCCTGTACTGCAGGCCTCTGCAGTTCATGTGAGTGTGTTCTGTACATTTGTGCATTTATTTGTCTGCAGGTTTTCAAGAGCCAGAAGCTACCGTTTTGTGCTGTCCCCACAGCTCATATCAATGTTAAAAAAGTAACGAGCATCTCAATTGTGCTTGTGCGTGCAGGGCTCACTCATTCAAGAAATAGTTAGTATGGCGTACGGAAGTGAACGGATTCTCTGCACCGTCCGAATGACTTAGAGACTTGAGCGGTAGGTTGCCAGATAGATAACAAAATGAAGCACTGCATATGCAGCACGCATTCGTGCTCCTCTGGGTGTATTGATGCGTATATTGTGTTCGTCACATTTCGTTTTGGGATGTTCGCCTTGGCAGATATCGGTCTAAAGTGACGGTATGTTATGAGAGAGAGAGAGTTTTAACATGTTCCTTCTCCTACGCAATTTCGGGGTAAAATTTCAGAAATCTATAATTTTTTTTAATTATTTGCATGTAACGGCGTCGATATGATATATATATATATATATATATATATATATATATATATATATATATATATATATATATATATATATATATATATATATATATGACTTTTTATCACATCACCGTGATTCATATACAGTCAGTAAGCTACAAACGTCCTTTAATATCCAATTCGCTCTACCTCGGAAATAATATATTTCCATATATGTTACCGAAGGGGATTTTTTTTTAGTTGATAATAAGTTCGTCGTCCCGTGGGATCGAACCAGCGAAGGACAAGAACTCAGGACTACAGTGGACGCATTAACCCAGCTTACTGATTATATATATATATATATATATATATATATATATATATATATATATATATATATATATATATATATATATATATATATATATATATTATATATATATATATATATATATATATATATATATATACTCTCATAATTTAATTTTTCTTAGGATTGCATTCAGGTATTCTTGTTGAACGTTTTCTTAGACTAAGACTGAAGCTCTGGTGAGGAGGTTGAGGAAGGGTTGTGTGGAGGATTGTGGGGTTGGGGGGAGGGTCCTAAAAGGTTTATTTGCTGATCTTGGTGCCCCGGGACACGTGCTCATTCATACCCCTCCCTCTCCCCTCCCTTAATCCCCCTCCCAGAATCCCCTACCCCTCACAGTGTCTGGGATGTGACATTTCCGGCCTCCGAACCTTCTGCCCTAAAAATAGCCACATTTTGTTTCGAGTTTCATTTTAGTGATAATAATTTCTTTCTTGCATCTATCGTCTCCTACGTTTTAACTTTAGAATGAATTGTTGTAATGTAACGTTTTGTCTGTTCAGTTCGAGAGAGAGAGAGAGAGAGAGAGAGAGAGAGAGAGAGAGAGAGAGAGAGAGAGAGAGGCTGATTCATCACCGTTCGGTACAAGATTATGCTATATCTCTCTCTCAGGCGGCCATTGTTTGAAGACAAGTGACAGCTGATACGTCTCAAAACATTGTTTCCTTTGCGCTGTGACTCTTCTGCTGCAAGTAGTCTGTCTGGCTGTAATGAATGCGCTGTTCTTGCTGTCATTTTTTCCCCACCAGTTGCTGTTAAAAACCTGGCTTTTTAGCTTTCAGCAGTTTTGGGGTTTGTATTTCAAGTACGTTTACCTTATATATTTCTGTTGATGGCTGTCTTATTGAATGTTCCCTACGTCGTGACTTGAATCCTTCTCTATATTTATTACATCAGTCGCTGATTGATTGATTGATTGATTGACTGAGTGCCTTTCGAGGAACCGGTTGCTTGAGCACCATTGTTCATGGTCGCCTCCTTGTGGTGGGAATGTCAGCCTTCCTCCGGCTGACGCCTCTTCATCGTCCCCGCAGCCAAGATCCGAAAGTCACTGGCGTCTGTTATATAAACTGAGGGTTAACCCATTCGTGAATGTGGCGAGAAAACATTGAAAACTGCAAATAGGAGTCGAGTGTTCGGTAAAGCGTAACTGATAAGTCATGAAGAAATGGCTCGAAAGAACAATAAGAAAAAAAAAAAGGATTCCAGTGACCTACTGTACATAGTATTGTTGAGCGAAGCGTTATACGACAAAATGCCAGCTTGTTGGGTACGGAAACATTTGTAAAATATAAAGAGCAGAGAGCATGACAATATCACAATTTAAAACCAGATAAGAAAGATTTCGAATTGTGTCAACGTTTCCGGACGACGTTACTCGGCCTAGCACTTGCCAACTTGCTTTTGCCAAACCGTTGTAGACCGTCATTTTTTTTTCTATTTATGATTTTCATTTCAATGGCTTTCTGAATGGAGCAATGTCTTTTCAAGGCTACAGTAATAGTTGGTGGAAGGAGGAGGAAGTAACCTGAAGCGCCCAAGAGCTTTGTAGATGAAGCCGCTTATGTCTCCATGGTATTGATTTTTATACCTGATCTAATCAAGTGTGTTGTACCCCATGACTGATCTTGTGGGGAGGGGGGAGCCTCGCAAGCTGTTGAATACTGTGGCGAGTTATTCCAACACTGCATTTAGGAATATCGATTAAGAAAAAAATACTGCAGCACAATGAATAAGAGCCAAACAAGCACATTAGGCCCATGCACTGCATGTGAAAGTGTCTGTGCATTTGTCAGTAGATTTTCAACAGCCAGAAGCTGCCGTTTTGTACCGTCATGATAGTTTCTATCAGCATTAGAGATCTAATGACCATCTCGGTTATATGTGCAGGTGCGGGGCTTATTAAAGACTGTAGTTGTGTGGCGTGCGTAAGTGAACACATCCTCCAGACCGTCCGAGGCTCTCGCACGATAGATAAGCACTGGTCTAGGCTGCTGTCACGTGACATGGGATGAAACACTACAGACGCGTGCCAGTGTGCGCTATAGCTACTGATACGCGTTTTTGTGTTCATCCCAATTTAATTTAGGGATGTTCGCCTTCTCAGATATTGGTACAAAATACAAGAGAGGCAGAGAGAACGAGAAATGACAATAATCTTCGTTTTTGGTCTAAAGGGTTAAAAAGTGTACCATAGTTGGGGTTACCATGTATTCTGTCTCAATACCTGGATGGTGCTTGGTTTGAATATTGGGAAAAGTGAATGGAACCACCGTACAATTGATGTACTCAAGTGCATAAGTAGGCGCATGGGAGTGAGGTTTGAGTGCTACATATGAGGCATCCCGTGCCAATGCATGAGACGAGCGCTGTTTTGAAGTGCTTTTAATTAAGGAAAGGTGATGCTTATAAAGTCCAAGCTTAAGGTTGTTATGAGAAACCTTACGGAACTGCTGCATGCCCTCTAGGGTGGTTGTTAAGTTAATATATTATAACCTTAAATATTGCTGTAAACTTACTTATGATAATTTTGAAGGTGAAATCATAGTCGTATTCCTGCTGTAAAGAGTTCATGAATCATTTCAGGTGTTGGCAGTTTGTGTGTCTTTTTCCCACTTGGGAAAACGCCATGAGATTCACGCTGCTTGTAGACTATCCTGTGCAGATTCGAAAAGGAGTCCTCGTAACACCTTAAGTTTGCGGGTTTTTGTGCTTTCCAGCTATTCTGTCATTATTTTTTTGATGTGCTACCATCTTAGATGCAGAACATTATTAGATAAATCTCTTTAAATGCTGCAGTATGAAGCACAGATTAGTTTAGCTGAGTAATTATGCAGAATTGCTGTTAGCTGTAAGATATCTAGAAAATAAGCAAAAGCTGTGATATAGGGACTTTGTTACTTAACAGCAAGCCAGACCCCAAAGGATCTGTTAAGTGAGAAGCTTCTGTCATGAAATCTGCCTTTGGTTAGGCTCGGAGACAAATTCAATCTATTAGTAATGGGCTTTGGGCTTGAAGGTTTCCTGCTTGCAAGCATTCCTCCCGTTAGTGTTTAAAGTATTTGATTTCTTGTGCGTGAGGTGAGCATCCATGGTTTGCTCTACTGTTGAAAAAGACTTTGGTTTTGTAGAGGTGTCTTTCAGCATTGCTTTCCTTCAGGTATCCAAGGATCATCCAGCCTGTTCAGATGTTCTTGAAGTGAGTTTGTGTGGCTCCCGAAACAGATTGCCTGCAGTTGTCCACAGCATTATGAGGGAAGCTTTTGTCTTTTTATTTATATGTATCTTAGCGTGAAAATGGCCCTTGCTCTCACTTTACCTTAAAAAAAAAAAGTATTTCCTTGTGAGTTTTTTGTGTATGAATATTATAAAGAATTTACGTACTACTGCATACTTGGTTTTTGGTGGATTAAAAATTTGTGTGCACTAAATGTTTGAATAATGATCTCTGCCTTTCACTGAGAAATTTCTTGAATAGCTGACAAGGGTTGATCTTTTCAGATGTGTGTTTGGCCTTCAAATATTTTGGACACCCTCCCACCTTCCCCCGGGCCAAGTCCAAAGGAATACTTGAAGGGCAATGCGGGGAAACTGAAATAAAAAGCTGTCGAGCATTGAAGGTATGTGTCAAGCTTGTCTGGTTCCTGTTATGTTGTTATTGCTTGCTGTGCTTCACCATTTTGGATGTGGTACATTTTTAAATGAATTTTTCCAATGTTGAGTTCAAAGTACAGGTTGGTTCCGGTTAGGGACTGTGGAATTGCTGTTAGCTGTGAGATATCTATAAAATGTTCAGGTGCAGTTGGAGTTTGTTGTGTTGCTGTTCGTTTTGGGGAATGTACAGTCAAGGAGGTCATTTGATTGCAGGATGAAATTATATAAGACAGTTACATGGATTAGCTGCTTGTGTGTGTGTATATATATATATATATATATATATATATATATATATATATATATATATATATATATATATATATATATATATATATATATATATATATATATATACAGAGAGAGAGAGAGAGAGAGAGAGAGAGAGAGAGAGAGAGAGAGAGAGAGAGAGAGAGAGCAATCCTATCAATAAATCAACTGATCAATTCTGTGTTCTGAAACTTAGATTAGGATGTAAGGTGAAGGCACTCTTAGTTACACATACATTGTCTTAACACCTTCAGTGGTAAGGAAGTTGTAGTTTGAGGTCATCTGAGATGTATTTCCTTATTCTTTGTACATTGGTGGTAATACTTGAATGAGATTACCCATGTTTTTTTCTAGATTTAGTAAGTTTGAAAGACTGGAACTGAAGCTTCTTGAATTTATTTATTTGTTACATAGAGCTTTCATGCCCAGTGTCACACCGCAAGTCTTTATGGAAGTGACCCTTGGGCAGACTTCTTTACAGAGTGCCACAGGTATATATGGGTCATTTCTGTATTGGTAATTTCTGTCACGATTAGTTAGTTCTTCTGTGCTGTAAATGTTCGAACGGTTACCGCTAGGAAGTATCTTATATGGCTAATGAGGGCTATTGTTTTCAGACTCTAGTTGGACCTTGAAGATTTCCAACTATGGACCTTGAAGAATTTGGTCCACAGACATTGAAGATCTTCGACCACTGACCTTGAGAATTTTGGACCGTGTACCTTGGAAGATGTTGGACTGTGGACCTGGGAAGATTTGGACCACAGACCTTGAAGATTTTAGACACCCCACCTCCCAGCCAAGTAAGAACAGAGTAGTAATATGTAGTTGCAGGAAATTGTGGAGCATTGTCTGAAATTGAAGGTATGTGTATATTGTCTGTATTGTCTAGTTTCTACTCAGAAACAAATGGGTGTGGTTCTTTGGAACTGGATTGGTATGGTAGGCTCGTTAATTTTGAGTGATGACCCAAGATTCATTTTCGATGTGGTATTGGCCGTTTTGTTATTCAATACAGACAGCTACAAGGGCGAAATATATTCTTCAATGGAGACCAAAATGAATTTAGAGAAAACTTAGGAAGGGCCGTCTATTTTGTGGCATATGTTAGAATGGAATACTTGAGGAGTAAGTACATTAGTGGTTAGAGATTAAAAAGTTGTAGTAGATCCTGTGAAGTGGATTGAGTTTTGTCAAATTTGTTTTAAAACATTGTGTAGGGGGAATAAACTTAAAGGAATAGTGATACTGGGCTTATGCAATTAAGGTGATCAGTTTATTTTTAGAAAAAATAACTTTATATGCCAGTTGCATACAGTAGCTGCTTGTGTGTGTGTATGTATGTATGTGTGTGTGTGTGTGTGTGTGTGTGTAAGCAAGGTGCTAGGGAGGGAAATGGTTATAGTAGAGACTTTGAGCAGAGGAGTCAGTAGTTTACAGGGAAATTTCTGGAAAGTGTCTAAGGATGCTTATTGCAACGATGGTATTGTATAGTTACATGTTTTAAAGATATTTATTAGAACTGATTTACTAATAGTCATGTATGCTATTTAGTGCTATGCAGTTCTACTCTGCAATGTTTGATGGTACTGATATGGAGTTTATCACAAAAATTAGGCTGTGAGATGTAATCTTAAGGGTAGTACTTATTCTGGTCTAGATTTTATCATAAAATTCATTAACTTTTGAAACCTAAGATCTCACTTTTGTTGAATGGCTCATAATGGTATCCAGAATTCACTGCAAGGTTTTTCCTTCTCCACAGGGTTTGTGTTTGGTGACAGGAGGACTGACTACCTTGTGTGTTGCTGTAGAAAAGGCACAACAAGAGATGACACTCGACATGGGAGAGGAGAGAGGAGTTGACATGGTTGCCGAAGTCAAATACAGAAATGTTTCAGTGCACTGTAGGTGTCAAGTTTTTTCCAGAATCCCTCCGTTCATATTCTCTTTCCATCTTACTCTCCACCTTCTAACAATTGTTTCTTAGTAGAACTGTGAGGTTTTGCTCCTGTTACACGTCTGAAATTTTTATGATCAATTCCCTTTCAGTGTTGAATGGCCTCATAGGTCCCAGCAATTGCTTGGCTTTTGGTCTAAATTTATATTCCATTCCAGCCCGCGGTGTTAGGCATATATATGATTAATATCTTTGATGAAGAAATTTGTATTCTTTGTTTTGTGTATGGTAAGTAAAATTTAAGGTGATAGTAGGCATCTGTAGCAAACCCTTTTTTTCAATGGTTTTCACATCTAGAGAAGTCAAAACTTGACATCAGGGAGTTTGGCAGTTACAGCAGCCTAAATCCTTGAGGGATCTTTCCCATCTTTTTAAAAAGCTTACATATCACAGTGCTACTAAGAATGCTACTATTTTCCAAAAGTCAGTTGGACTGACAAGTTTTCCTTTTGTCTGGAGGCAGGGAAACATTGCTACATTACCTAAGGGACTAAGTCCATCCACATACCCCTCTGAATATAGGCTGACTTCACTTATCCCTTTTTTATTCAAGGTTTTTGAGAAGCTCTTTAAACATCTTAATAGGTTTGTTGAAGATAGTAACCTGTTACCAGCGTTATATTTTGGTTTCATAAAGTCCTTGGTGCTTATGATGCAATCTTTGTCTGTACCTACCATCTTGCAGAGTGATCTTGGTGAGATACATATGCATGCATGATCCATTTGATTTGAGTGCAGGCTTTGGCTGTGTGATTCATGAAGCACTTATCTAGAAAGTAAGATTATAGACAATTGATGGATCTTAGTGAGAGATACAGTGAATTTTTGACCGGCAGAAAACCTAAAGGTCTGTGTTAATAGTATAGTAGCCTTAGCAATGCCATTTAAAGTGTTCCTCAAGGTAGTGTTCTTGGACCTTTGTTATTTATGATATATGCTAGTGAGACGTGGCAAGGTGTGGAAAACAAACTGATTGTATACGGTCATGATGCTACCCTTGTGGCTGTTGTCCCTTCACCACCTAAGGTCTGTGGTTGCAAAATCCTTGAGTAGAGATGTTTTTTGCACATGAAGCTTAACCCTTTTAAACCTTAAAGTATGTTAGTTAGTGGAGCTAGAACACGTTTTCCTTTGCATTCAAATTTACATACAAGTGTTATGGTTTTATATGTGAAAGACTTCAAAGATTATTTAGGAGTAACTTTTGATAAGAAAACTTTTGAGAACCATGTATGTAATACTGCTTCCTGTTTCTGAACAAGTTGGCATCTTGCAGAAATGTTTTCAAAGGTTTCGTGATGAAGCCATTATATCTTGAGTGTTTTAACACTTTTCTTCTTCCTTGTTGGGAGTACTGTTCTGCAGTGTGGTCTTTGGGTGCTCTCATCTCGAGCTCTTGGATAGAGTTGTGTCATCATTCAACTTGCTTTGCCAACTCTTAATATTGAGTTTGCTTAGATGTAAAGTGAGCTCGTTATGCTTGTTGCATAAAATGTACAAGGACAAAAGTCCTCTGCACTTTTCTCTACCTGACGTAGCTATTTTTGTTGGCAACAGGAGGCAGGCTGCTGTTGCAAACAGTGTGTTGTTTGCTAGTGCCATGTTTAGTACTACCTAGGTTGCTGTTAGTTTTATTTTTGCTACAACTAAATGAGGAATAGTTGCCTGGTGTAGTTGTGGAGTCTTGTGATTTCCTAATGTTTGAGGGAGGAGCAAATTCATTCTTGCTTTCTGGTGACGTCTCCTGAGTGCTGCAGGTGTTTTGGCTTTAATTTTCCACTCACTCACTCTAGTGGCTACTTGGGCCTCATGGTGACCCATGGCCGCTTGCACCAGACCTCTCCACATTCCCCTGCTGAGTGCTGCATCTCTCCAGAGATTCTCAGGATCCTCCTCCTCCTCATCCTCCTCCTCCTCCTCCTCCTCCTCCACTCCCAATTCTCTTTGATCGCTGAACACATTCTCTTTCCATCTCTTCCTCGGTCTCCCCACTGGTCTTCTCCCTTCCGCTGGTCCTTCCATCACCACTTGAGGCATTCTGCCTCTTCCATTCCAACCATTTGTCCTGCCCACTGTATCCTCTGCGATTTTCTAGTCAGTTATTAGCGGCTGTCTGGCTAAATCTCATATTTCTTCCTTGTGTCTTCTCCAAACACCTTCATTTATGTCGTAAATGGGACTTGTTATTCTGCGCAAAATGTAAAAAAAAAAAAAAACAGTAGTCTCTGTTCTTGACATTTAGTCAGCGTCCTGGTCTCACAACCACGTAGTACTACTGGCCTGATAATAGTGTTGTAAATTCTTCATTTGGTAGACTTTGTGATGTTTCTTCTCTTCTCTTTAAAAGATGTTGTAGACTGAAACAGCATCTATTCCCTGCTGTAATTCTAGCCAGAACCTCTCTCTCTCTCCATCTCATTTCTGGATGTTAACATACTTCCTAAATATTTACAATCCCTCACGTTCTCGATATCTACCATATTTGTTATTGCTGTTATTGGTGGTGGTTCCTTGACAACCTCATTTTGGTTTTGCTTCCACTGATCTCTAGTCCCACTCTGGCAGCAGTTTCTTTGGATGGTATATAAAAACATTCTATATTGTGTACATCTGCACCTAAGAAATCAACGTCATCTGCAGATGCAAGAACTTTGGCACTTGTACCTCTCAAGATGACCCCACCCTCAACTTCCTAGATTCTCCATACTATTATTTCCTCTAGAATTAGATTAAACAGCATTGGAGATAGAAGGCATCCCTTCTCAAACCTGTTTTAATTTCAAAACATTCTGCCCTTTTCCTTCCCACCTGGACACAACTCTTACTATTCCTGTAGCACACGTTCAAAGCCAAGTTTAGAAGTTTTTCTGGTATGTAAGCTTTAATCTTCCATTCCTTTATATTTATTTATTTATCAGTTTTTCTTGTAGGTTGTCTGTCTGTGCAGGCTGGTTCCCCTTTGGGAGGCCTCTTGGGTTTGTATTCTGTTGACTGTTCAGAAGGGATTTCAGCTGAGGATTGAAAGAGAGAAGAAGTTGGAAACAAATCAGTTAGTCCACTGTGATAGGCATATGATACATGACTGATACTGTTGATGGAGAAACTTGTGTTTTGTTTTGTGTACGATAGAACATGTATAACTCACTCAAACTAGGGTAAATTAGCATGTTTTTATGAGCGTCATGGAAAAGGGGCTGGGCACTTTCAACATCCTGTGAAGGGTACAGAAAATGTTTTGGAATTTTTTGCTTATACCTCTTTCCCGTAATTTTTCTCGGTCTTGGGGTATTGTTCATGTATAAAGACACCACCCTACTTACGAGCATTGAACTTACAAACAGTCAGAGATACAAACAAATGGGATTGAAAATTAAAATTGTGTTCAGAGCACTCCCCTTTGCCACCTGTAGGTTCAAATTTTGTTTTGCACACCTATTCTGTACATGCAGTACTGTATGTACATTGTATTGCGTGTTAGGATGATAAAACGTACAATACTGTATTGACTTTATGTCATATTGCACTTAAATAGGCTTGAAGATTACAGTAACCAAGTTCCAAACAATGCAACATACAAACGGTCGTCCGGAACGTAACTCACTTGTAAGTAGGGTGGTGTCTGTATTTAGCCCGGCCTGTATGGGTTAATTTGCATTGCTTTAGGTGTTGCTTGGTGTCTGTCACAAAGCTGTATCGGCCTTTTTCCCTGTTGCCACCTTCCTACACCTATAGAGAACCAACTGTTTACAAATTTGACCTGATCTCTCTTCTTCTTCCAGGTGCTGGGTCGAACTGTAAGAGAACCACAATGCCGTTTGCAGTTGACAAGCTAAAATAACATCTCAGCTTTGCGGATTTCTGTACTAATCTGTACTAACCATGTGAGATAACATTACTTTTTGCATGGCTAACATTTTAGATTTACATTTTTAAAGAAATCTAAATTATATTTCAGTGTAAAGCACAGCTCTGTTTAATTTAGGAACTATGTAGAATACCTGTTAGCTGTGAAATATCTAGAAAATATTGAAGCACAGACTGTGATGTAGGGTCTTTGTCACGAAAGTGTCTATAGAATTGGGGTGCTACTGTATTCAAAGCTGTTGGAAGGAGTCTCCTCATCCATGGCACAGGATGTTCTTAAGTCTTTAAAGAATAAGGTTCCTACAGAACTGCAAAGGTCTGAATGTCAGCGTAAGCAAAATTGTGAGTTTTGTGATTGATATCTGCTTTAGTGAAGACGTTGATTTTATGGACAAATTTGAACCCTCAATCCTTAAAGCAATTTTTTTAGTTAAACACAGATCTGTCACTGTAATGTGCGGACTTAATTAGGAATTACGCATTCTTATATGATTTACTAGGGTGGTAGAAATGTGACTAAGTAATTCAGTGCCCCTTGGATTCAGGTGGTGCCTCCACCATTATCTAGAACCAATTTTCACTTGTTCTGTGTGTCATAGAAATTTGAGCTTTACAAACTGACCACCAAGATATTTTATTTCAATTTGAGGTGTTTCTGTCCTCCTTAGCAAGTTTTAAATACTTGAACAGAATAAGCTCCATTTGACCAAAAAAAAAAAAAAAATGAAAAGGACTTGTTTAGTTGTCATACAGATTGTAGTTAAAGTTTGTAGCTCGGTTGCTGTTATTAGTAGGAAATAAACTAGATATCCTGCTGAATAAAAATATTTGTAAATGACACTATTTGTGGTCATATAATTGAAGGAATTTGCATTTTGTTAAAAAAAATTTAGTGTGGTATGAATAATGTCAATTATTGGAGCTGTGGTGACATGTTGCAAAACGTTCAGGCCTTATGATGTTAGTCCAGCCTTATTTTGTGCTGAATAACCAAATGGTTCCAGAGAAAAAGCATCAGATCAAGGCTGCGTAAATCAAAGGAAAGCTGCATTTTGCTGTAGGCAATAGTTTTCTGTTGCATTTCCACTGAAATAGTGTTATTAGTCATTGAATTCTTTTAAGCAATGAGCTAGGGAAGGGTTCACTTGAACTATCTTGAAGAAATGCAGTCATTAATAGTGTAGGCAGCATTGATTATCATAAGTACACGAACCCAATGAGTTATCAGTCTTTGTCAATTTCCCCTGGCTTGTCCAGAATTGAAGGTTGCTCATGAGCAGCAGAGGCAAAGGGCAGGTCATTGCATGTCACACAATGTCATAGAAACTGGATATAGGCCCAAGACCCCTCCACACACTAGGTTTGTATTGAGGCAGTGACTGCTGATTGCCTAACAGGTAGACCTGTGGACGTCCCATCCTAGATGAATAGAAAAGAACTTTTTCTACTGTGTTAATATCAACATCTGAATTTATATCGAAAATTTACAAGCTTCAATGTTTATGTGAAGCTTGAGACAATTATTTTATCAAACATTTTTGATCAAGGTTTGAAGCCCAACAATTTATGAGGTAAGTTTTGTTTGTTTCAAGGTTTGAAACACAAGTGAATCAGCCAGCAGAAACGTTATGGTGGGCCATAGAATTTGCCCCAACTAGTTTCACTTCAAGGATAATGGTTTAAGCAGTCTTATCTGACAGCAATGGCATTCCAAAAAGGGCAAGTAGAAGAAATATTATTTTGTGTCATTGGTGATTGAAAGTTCAGGCTATGAGTCTAGGATATTTCAGCACCTGGGAGAGGTTCAAGTACTTTACCTAATAACAAGCATATAAAAAATGGGCTCTTATGTTTTGTTTGTCATTTTTATATGTTGACTTTCTTGAAATATCTGCCACGAATCCCCCATACTCTTTGTGCATTGAGCACTTTTGAAGTTTTGTCTGAGGATCCAGGCTTTCAAGTATGCTCTGATCAGTTTCTGGCCCTGCTGCTTCTGTCTGTCTGCTGCTTCCATTGCTGTCTTTCTGATGCACTGCTCTTTAATTCCCATAATCAACCCATTTCAGGCTTACATAGCAGTGTCCTGCAGTCTGTGTACGTACATATAAATTTATTTTATTGTATAATTTATTCAGCATATTTACCGTTGGTGGTATCTTGCAGCTGTTGTACTGCCTCATTTAGGGCTGGAAAAGTAATGAGGTCTCTGTTCAGTCGGCACGGGCCATTCCTTGTGGAAATCCTTAGAAATCAGCAGCTCTTCAGGGTTACACATTTGAACTGAATGAAGATTACAAGGTCAGCCGTTGTGTGTGTGTGTATTGCTTTGTTCTGTTTTGATTTTGTAGGCTGAAATGCCTGTCACATTGGGTGTTCTGTGAATGATAAAAGAAATTATCTGTAATTTGTACGATCTGTGTACAGCTGTTTTTAGAAGTTCGTATTTCAGTTTTGGCTACATAAACTAACCGATGGATAAGTGATCATTTTTATACTTTTGAAAAGTAGTTTAACCAGACAAACCTTGAATATGGTTGTTCATTCATGAGCACCCACTTCAGTATTAAAAGAATAATATGTATTTGCAAACACAGGAAAGCTCTAGGTCAGTACTTTTGATTCCCATGTAGCAAGTATTTTTTTAGGTTCAAAGCTGTACTGTATTATGAATAAAATTGTTGCTCCTGGTGTGCTTTTAACTATAATTTTATCACAGTAAAATCTTTGAAAATGTTGAGATATTCATCTCTTTTTGTAATGGCCTCATGTGATATGCTGACAAGGGTTCCAGTTGTTTGGACCTTTTGAGAATCTCTTGTGAATGTTTTTTTTTTCTGTGGCAAAACATTATTTTTTTATTTATTTATTTTTTATTTATTTATTTTTGCTTTTAGGGAAGTGTATTGATTTCAGTATTTCCATAGAAATGTCCATTGCTACATGTGGTAATTATCTTCCACGAATTTCTCATATAGATAAATTCAATATCATCTTGATGCAACTTGGTGTGTATAGTAACGTACATTGCATGATTCATATTTGTATTGAATTTGTACAAAAGCTTTAGAACTTCGTAATTTGATGGTAGTTTTATTTCATTGAGCCTTTTAGCCTTCACCATAAACATGTCTGTGTCCATTGCAGTATAGTAAAATTGTTATTAAAAAAAATATTTCGTATTATGAAAAAATGTCAGTTACTAGCTGTCATATGTATGAGACATAAGATGTTAGGCAATCTGCATTTTGCAAAAAAAAAAAAAAAAAAAAAAAGGCATTTGTTCATGAGGGACCCATTAATCACGTATAGCTTTTATCTCCATGTAACGGTCCTCCTATCTAAATGCCTTGCAAGATCCTGCAACACAAAGACCCAGCTGTCCATGCCCAGACTATGTATGTAGTGGCCACTCAGCTCCATGAAGCTAGCAGTGATTTAGTTTGCTGTTTATCCTTTCCGCAGGGGTATACAACTTTGTCTTTAGCATCACTTCTCTGGATTTGGATTTGGAACTGTTTCTGAATGATAACCTGGATCTTATAGTGATTATTGAAGAGATGAGATATTTTTTTTTATATTTCATTAAGAGCAAATCCTTTGCCAGCCCTGTGAGGGTTAAGAATGGTAACTTACTGGCCCAGTTTAGGTGTAAAATCATAATGCTACAAACCCCAGCACCTCAATGGTGGTAAGCAGTCCAGTATGAAAAGAGAGATGTAAACAATAAATCAGTAAGAGAATATTAAAGAAAAAAAATATGTAATGACGTGCATGAACTTACAGAAAAGTATGTGCACCCGTTTTGGGTCTTTGAAGTTCCAGCTGTTATAAGATTTCCAGGACTATGTGGTTTTGACTCTCAGAAAAGCAAAGGAAGGGAAATTCTTGTTAGAATTAAAACTGCACCTCTGGTACTCTTGTACTTGTCATTTTTCTGTCTCTCCCCCTTCCTCTTCAGTTGCCCTCTGTGCATCTTGAGCCCTGGCACAACGGCACACCTTTGATTGTCTTTTGTTTGCTTTTAGTAGTTTTTGTTGGTCAGTTCTTTATTTTGTGGTATATTTACCAATGTTTATGCGTGTGTTTTGCTTTTCTTTTTTAGTTTCTGAGGTGTCCTCCTACAGCAGGTTCCCTTACTACCCAGTGGGCTTTTCACAGCCTTGTGTAGTACCTGTATGTGTGCCTTGCTTGGTCTAATAGTACAATCCCCAGAATGAAATTGATTACTTTTTCTCATATGTAATGTTCAGGAACTCTCATCTCTGTTCTCTGGCAGGATTGCAGTGCCACTTTTCCCTCCTGGTATCATTCGCAAAACCATCTCTTCCATCAAGTTCTCAAAACCATCACCGCTTGCAAATTGTCAACTTTGTGTCCATTAGCCACTGCATCAGATTATGTTAACCAAAAACCTTTTTTCTGACCCCCGTTGGTGGTCAATATAGCCTACTAAATATGCATTACCTTTATTGCAAATATTAAAATAATCTTCAATATGCATTCTTTTGTCCATCGTTCACCTCATCTGCATTTGCACCAGAGTTTTGTTTCGTAGGAAATGTTTACAGTTCTTGTTAGAATTTCCACCACCACCTATATTCTGGTGGTGTAGAAATGTTAGTTTAACCATTTTCACTGAGCTTGCTTTATTTCTGTTTGTGTTTTGCAAAGGAATTCTATGCACTTCATGTCTGCTTGGAGGCTCTTAGTAACCAGTGGGAAATTCTGAATTTGAACTGCTGTTGGGGTTCAGGCATACATTTTAGGTACAGTGGACATCCACTTGCCTTCTTTAGCTTTACGTTTTATTTATGAAAATAAAAAATCAAAAGATTTTCACACTAAAATATTCCAGTCCCGATATTCAGCTTTTGGCCAAAGCCCTCTCCCCGAGGTCTGAGACGAGAATGGCCTTTGCATTCTAGCCAAAGTCCTCTTAGGGAAAGAGGTTGCTTTTGATGCCAGTGGCATTTTGAGATTTGTATCAGGAGCAGGTCTTCAGCAAAAACTAGAGATTTCAATTTTTTATCTAGTCATTACGTTCAAATGTTTATATAAATTTTGTCATTCTTAACAACTGGTATCGGCGTCAGTGACCTTAGTTGTCAAACTGAATATGATATGAGCTGAGAATAAAAACTAAGATGTTGGCGGTATGTAGATCACTGGAGTTGGCAACATTGTCCCAACTTTGTTTTGGTCGTCTTTCTCCACATATTCGGTCGTCTTATGCGTCGAAGTACTGTGATGGTCGTCTTTCTCCACATATTCGGTCGTCTTATGCGTCGAAGTACTGTGACTTTGGTTGATACAGCATGTTAATAATTATTGTAGGTTTTCATTTAGTTTGTTCTGAAAATTTTTTGTTTTATGTTTTTCCACGTTCATTCCTTTTAGCACATATTAAGCTTAACTGAACTTACCATACCATCAAACTTAAAAACTTCAGCAGAACGCCAAGTAAAACAAACTATACAAATTGCCCAATTGTTTTGATTGGAAAAATTCTCAGCCAGCATTGTCTTAGCTTTTGCTTATGGATGAGTCTGCAACTTGTGCAGAAGTTTTATGAATACGGCATTAGAATTACTGCATAACATTTTACAACAGTTACTCTATACTGCGTCTTCGAAACCTGAAAATATTATGCACTTCTTTACCACGTGAACATGACACCCCAAACTAAACAAAATAAGAGAAGAAAATAAATAGAGAAAATAGAAATGCTGTGCTGCTTGTACCTAGTAAGAAAAGAAAAGAAAAGAAAAGAAACATTTCAGTAAGTTATGTGAAGCGCCAAGCATTTCATTTTCACACCTGAAAACAGCAAAACAGGATTAGGGTAGCGAGTGAAAAGATGGAAATTTTTTTGTTGTTCAGAGTTTCTGAAACCTTTTTTCAAATACAGATTTTTATCTTTTGATCCTGGAATATTCTTCAATATTAAGATTTATGTATAAAACTGAAGAAACCAGTTGTTGCTTTGCTTTGAATTGCTTGCTGAACGCAGCCCATTTCATCACAGAACGTCTGAACACAGTCATCATCATTGGTGAGTGAGTGATTACAACAGCCTTGCTCTAGTAAAATCCACCGGTATGCCTATGCCCTTTTAGCATACTTCAGTGTGACATTTCTCAGTTGATAATGTTCCCAAGTCAGGGTCGTTTGAGTAGGGTGAAAATAATAACAGTATATTGACTGACAACATGAGTTACCCAATACAGCCCATTTACTCGTCTACCGTGGACTGCCGATATGGGAATGAATCTCTGTGACTAAACTAGTCTTTATATATTCTGTTTTTGTGATATTTTTGTTTCTTCTAATATTTTTAAATCTAATTTATTCGCTTCATTCAGGGGCCATATACACGAGTTCTAATTACTGTCTGGCAAAAGATCGATAACCTTTTTCTGGGGTTAGGAGAGATCCTTCCACTCCGTCCGGCCTCTTGTACATCCAACGCGTTGACGAACATTTTGCATAAAAATGTTCCAAGAAGTTTGGGAACTTCATCCTGACTTTATTGCACTATCTTCTGGGAACTTTGTAGTAAAGAGATCCAATACTTTCCTATTTTCTGTATCATTATCCATTTTTCGTATCAGTGTTTCCTCCAACTGTTTGCAATATTTTGAAAATACTTATTTTTCATTCTATAAGACAGTCCAAAGTCAAACTGTGGAAAGAACTGTCCTTCCACCCTGAACCCATAATATCATTCCAGGAACTGTGAGTTTAAGGATATAATATTTAGTTCATTTGAAATTGTCTAGTTAATATATTGTAATATGGAATTTATTGGGTTTATTGTATGCATTATGTAAACTTTTTGTTTTCATTAACTTGTGATATGACTGAAGGTTGTTACACAAAAAATGACATGTATCGGGTTGTACACCCAACATGTATGATTCTACTGTGTCTGTTAACTTTATTTAAAAAAAATTTTTTTCACTGCCTTTCACTGTTCTTCCCCAATTTTGCTTTTCCATGTCTGTTGACTTCATAATCTATGTTCCACATTCTTAAGGAGTACTGCATTGGTGCAAAATATGAAGAGATGCAAACTGACCATCAAAGAAGATTTGCAGAGGAATGCTACTGGGTGTGCTTGAACTGTGGTCTAAGGGATCCACTTGAGTTACATTCAAGAACTAAATGCATGTGCTCTAGTTTGTTTTGTTTTGTTGAGTGGGTGCTGATGACATGAATTGGGGGTATTCAGCAGGATGTAATAGAACTGGGGTAGTGAGCAGAATGTGCCAGTAAGGGCTAGACCCTCCTGGAAACTTGTAGGAAGACTTTTAGAAAGCTCCAGGTGATCAGGAGCTATATAAGGCTGTTGATAGCATTCGTTTTGGGTCAGTTGGTTGTAGGCTAAAAGAATAAACACACACACCTAGTCCCAACTGGAAGTGGATTTTAGATACAAATAGTAAAACTATTACTGAAAGCTCTTTATGGATATTGTTAGCGACTGAATTTTTCATCTTATCACACGGCTAATAGAAATGGATTGCTGACACAGTGTACAAATTAAAAAAGTGTGAATAGTCCAGGATTGGCTTAGTCTGGTAAGAAATTGGGTATAGTGGTATTTGTAAGATATCTGTTGACAGTAGCTTGTGCGTAGTGTCACTTTTGATTTGTTGTGAATAAAGTTTAGGTGGAATGAAAACTCGTGTTGATTTCGTTGCTGCAACATCAGAGGCTCATTTTACTTTATTTCGTAACCAAACCTTCAGCAGACGGAGTCAACAGGCTATAAACCCCAAGAGGGCTCCAAAGGGAAATCAGTCCGCAAAGATCCAAGCGATGCAGAAATAATGACGAGGGAAGAGGAAATTAGACTTGCACCTGAATTCAGGAGATGTCAACAGAAAGCATGAATTAGGTGGCTCCTTGCTTAAATATCTGGAGGTCAGGATATTCCACACCTGCACATTTGAGGTAATAGGCATTATTTCAAAAAGGATTTCTTGTCAGAACCAGTCAAAAAGTTGGCGTAGGATCATCATTCTACTCTTCCTGTTGACAAGGTGTCCCACAAGGTAGCTTGCTAAATCTTACTCTATTTGTAATAGCAGTCACCCACCTATCAGCTGGGGTCCAAAGATCAGTCGTCATTTGCAGATGACTTTGCTATCTTTGGCAGCAGATCTACTGCTTCAGAAGCATCTAAATGATCTGATCAGCAGGGTTAACCAGGCAGTGACTATATTGAAGGTGGTATCACATTTTGACTGGGGCGCTGACTGGAAAACTATAATTAGGCTTTATATATATATGTTCAAGCAAGTTGGATTATACCTGTCAAATTAATGGCTGTGCCTCTAAAACTAACTTTAAAAAATTAGATGTAGTACATAACTTTGGATTTCACTTTAGTACAGGGACATACACCACTTCCCCTGGGGCTTGCAGATACAGTAAGTGAACTCAGGCTGACCCCTTCTTTCAATCTGCGGGAGGAATTAAGCATAAGGTACGTCTCCAAACCCTCAGCTTCTCAAAGGAATGGAGATTATTTCTAAGTATGTGAAAACCCCAGTAATAGATCGGACAGCAAATAGACCGCGACTACTTGAACCTCTGGAGGTAAGACTTGAAAGAGAAAGCAGAGATGTCAGTATACTGACGACGCCAATAGCACAGGTTCCATGTCCCTGTTTAAGCATCAGTTTCGTGAGATAAATACTTCATCCCATTGGCTTTGTATATAATTTTAATTTTGTTTTGCTAGAAAAACAGTTTCTTCTTTAATGGCCAGAATGCGTTCATAGAATCTTAGAGCTACCAACAGATAACAATCCTAAGAGAGAGAGAGAGAGAGAGAGAGAGAGAGAGAGAGAGAGAGAGAGAGAGAGAGAGAGAGAGAGAGAGAGAGAGAGAGTAAATGCTATAAGTCCTGATTTCGAACTGAGTATCTGGCTGGCTACCACCTGGTCGGAAGAGGCAATGAGGAATTAAAAGACGAAATATCTAGGGTTAAGACCAGCAAGTTATTTCAATATGATCTCCTGAGGAGCTAGCTTAAGAACACGTCTGTGTTGGTAAGGTCGAGTCCAGAGGTCCTTCCATGCCTTTGTCTCTTTGTCAATGTAGAGATTTGGGTACGCAAATGTTCAAGTGTTTATTGGGTATTTTCATTTTTTTTTATTAACTGTCGCACCTGTGATATAAGAAAAAGTCTCTTATAACATTACTTGGGCTAATTGTTTGAGTGTGTGCGTGCGCGCGCGTGTGTGTGTGTGTGTGTGTGTGTGTGGGTGAATACTAAACGTCTAATGACAGCAGACTAAAGGGATCTACATCTCCCATTGCCAATGCAGATGAGACCTTTAGGAACTGGAAGTCCTGCAGAATTCCTCCGGAGTTTTCAGGAACTCACTTTTCCTGCAAGGAAGTATTCGATGGTTTTTAATATCAACAACAACAAATTCGAAGTAAAATTCGCCTAGACACTTCTTAAGTCTCCTTTCAAATACTCTTTGCTCTGCTTATAACCTCATGATGGCCACGTGCACTCATAAGCTGGGATGGTATATTATATATACAGTATATGTATATATATATATATATATATATATATATATATATATATATATATATATATATATATATATATATATATATATATATATATATATATATATATATATATATATATATATATATATAATATATATATATATATATATATATATATATATATATATATATATATATATATATATAATATATATATATATATATATATATATATATATATATATATATATATATATATATATATATATATAAATGTGTGTGTGTGTGTGTGTGTGTGTGTGTGTGTGTGTGTGTGTGTGTGTGTGTGTGCATAACTGTTAATACTGCAAATGTACAAGAGCATGGACATATATAGACATCTAGAAGTACAATCGAATTTAAATACACTTGTATGTGTGTGTGTGTGTGTGTGTAGTATTTGGGATACAGCTGGGATTGCCTTTCTTCTTACTGTACATTTTGAGTCTTTTTCTTGTTATTCTGTTTTCCCTTTCTACAATTTTTCATTTATTAACCGGCCTTTTATTTTCCATGTATGTTTTTACATGTTCATAAACTATTTATACACATGTTAGACATCAAAGGAGAATGGTCCCCATAGAAATACCTTCTGTAAATTGGTTCTCATTCCACCAGCCAATGGGATATTGTTTGCAAAGGCGCTTTGCCAAAAACCGAAGTTTTCAGCCAATGAAAAAGGGCGATATAAACGTTGTGTATTGTGGAGGCCTCAGATTGGCCAAAGCAATTCCCTCCCTGATAGTGAAAGGAAGGAAGGCTCAGTGTCTGTCTAGGGGCGAATGTGGGCGGTTTCCTTCATAAACCAGAGCTTATGAAACGAAGAAAAGGATTCTGGTAAGAACGAGGAGTTTCAAGGTATTTTTGCTTACGATTTTAGGCCATACTCATGATTCTGTAGGAGTTGGAGGTTTGAATGACCTTTGGGAATCTGGGGAGTGTTGAGGAAAGGGCTGTTGTGCTCCAGAATTAGTTTTGTTGAAAAGTCTCGAAAAATTCTCGTAGATTGTGAAGTTATTCAAGGTTGAATACCCCTCCTATACTATTCAAAAGTATTTTACATTTTTTTGCTTTACCAAAAATCTGAGGTGGTTAATGATTGGCAGGGTTCAGGGTCCATAACAGACTCTCTCTCTCTTATTATAAGGGTGGTTAGATGCTTGATGTGAACCACTGGACTGTGATTAACCAAATGTCCTTTCTAATCTCATGCTGGATAATCATTCTTTGCATGCCATGTGCAGAGAGCCAGTGATCTAGACTGAATGCGTCCTAACTTCCCAAATTGAAAAGTACAATTAAAAAAACCAACTACGCTCGACTTTTGTTTGTTTTGTTAGTCACACGGCACTTGAGAACTCTGAAGTCCTGAAACCACTGAGCCCAGTCACATCCTTAATTATGACCCGTTGCTTTATTTAAGGTGGTGAAAGGGGGGAACAGACTCCCTACTGAGGAGGAGGAGGATGTTGTGCAGTTGGAACCTCAAAAGTATCTACCCTGAAACAGTTCTCCTTGTATTGAAATTGTTTGCCTACATCGTTAACTATCTATCTATAAATTCCTTAATTTAGAAGTACGATATGTGCAGTTTAAAGTGATGATTATTATCTCATAACACAATCAAATTCAAGTTAAGGAAGTCAGACGGCTGAACTTGAGATGAAACGGCCCTTGAATGTCATTATCGGTGTTTGAAAATCCATTAAGAATCAGTGTTGGTACAGGAAGGCTGCTGTTACTCTTTTTTTGTTGGCATTGGCAATCAACGGCTAAGAAGTATATACTTGCTGAATCAATATCACCAGTTCGTAATTTATTTCATCTGCTGTTCTGTAATTCATGTAACAATTACCTGATGGATAATTATCACGAATTTGCAACATACTGTTTGAATTGGGGGAACAACCGTATATTACAGGTGAATTGCTTGCTTGCCGAATGGTGGACGATGGCTTTTAGTGAGGCCCAAATTCCGTTTTTCTAATCATTTAAAGCTTTGGCCATTCATCCAGGCTCGGGACAGTTTTTCATTGAACAGTTTGAGGCTTTTGTGATAACATTATGAGGCTTTTCAATAATGGCCATCAAAAGCACAAAAGGACACTTGTATATAGTATCGAATTTTTCCCCAATTTCTCTGTGGGTAGGATCCATGGATGCTTGGTGATAGGTGTGGGAAATTGACACAACTACGCGCGCGCGAGTGCACGTTAAAGGATGGCTTGATTGCATTCATAAAGCTCTGTATCTCTATCAGAAATGAAGAGGAAGCTTCCCAGCAAATCTTTTGGAAGTTTGACAGTCCGAAGCCTCTGCCACGCTCCCCCACCCCGCCCCCGCCACCTGTTCTTCAGTAGCTGTGGATTTGGGGAAAATCCAGGATTCTCTCTCTCTCTCTCTCTCTCTCTCTCTCTCTCTCTCTCTCTCTCTCTCTCTCTCTCTCTCTTTCAGTTAAGACCACCGAGAATTTCAAAGGACGCTTTTCGGTTTGTCAAAGGTCCAAACATTATTTTGGGACAATAAATATGGTTTCGTAAACCTTTTGGGTTTCATCAGTTTCGCCCATAAATTATAAAAATAATTGTCATTAATTAACGTAAGTTCGCCTTCCAACAAAGTTCACAGCCAAAGTTTCCTAGTGACTTGACTGGTAACCGGAAGTCAAGGGTGCTGGCCCAGTAGGACAGGTGAGGAGTCAGTCAGCTGTCCTGCTCGAGACGAAGTGGTCGTTTGAGAGCTGATGGACCAAATCCTTTGAAGATTTCGGAGAATTGTGCTCATCTAGTGTTACTGACATCGTAAGGCCTGTGGTTTTGACATTGTGTTCCATTTCATACCAGCAGAGTTGGTGTCAAGTGTTCAAATAGTGATATATAAAGACACTTAAGCAACTGGGTATCTGTGGCATTGCGGTGTGGTAGTTCCTTAGGGCACTCGTGATAAATGAGGGTGAAATTAACTTTGATTTATGGGTTATCTTTGTCGTGGATTAGGTAAGTAAAATTGGTGACTGGAATATTATTGTACCAAGACGCTTGCCAAGATATAGTCTACAACTAGGGATAGTTTAAAAGGAATGGCCACTGCTTGTGTTGACAGTCTAGGTAAATTAAGGTGTTCTAAGCATCTTTACATGAACTCAGCATGCAGGTACTAGAACCACCTGAGAACGTGGGAAAATGAAAGCGTTTTTGCTGCTTTGCCTATACGGGCAAGTTTGGTGCGAAGTAGCGACCATGCTGCTTTGCACAAATGTGTTGCCATTTTGTTGATTGGCTCCAAAACGGACTGCAGTGCATTCTGTAACTTCGTACTTTTAACATTTAGCGAGAATTGGATCATATTGATGTCTGTAACTTGAAAGGAAAATTCCGTAACTTAAACATAAATGGAATTTGAAACCAGACTACAAGGGTGGCTGTGTCCAGGTACGGAAAGGTATTTGTTGAAATCGGTCTTGACTCCCTTGCTTAGTCTAGGCTCTAGAATTCGAGGGTCAGTTAAGTAACTTGGGATGATGTGATGTCATCGACTGAATCTTGTCTTTGCTGTAATCTGAAATTCCTCCGGTAACTGATATTAAGCAAGAAACTCAATATCTTTCTTGGCAGTTCAAAATGACAACACTGTGAATGCTGGGGCCTTTTAAGCTTTTATGTAGAGTTTTGGTAGTACGCAAAAGATAAATCAGAGGTAATGAACATATAGGTACATTTTGTCATTATTATTCTTGGAAAAATATGGTGGAGTTTTGCAATGGATGGGTAAAATGGAAGGTCAGTTGATGACGTTGGTAATACATATGTAAATTGATGTTTTAAGTATCATTATAGTACATTATGCTACGGGTAAATCTGGTTGTGTTGTGTGTTTGCCTACGGAGGGCGGGGGGCATTGTTTAAAGAAGAATACAGGACATTTAAGCCTGTTTTTGTTGATCTTCGTTGCATGCAAGTCAGGTAAGGTTATAAGACTACGGCACTCCACGGTTGAGGATGACTGGCAAATACACATTACAGCATTTTGAATGAAACGCCTCAGGTCTGTTGAAGCAAGTGGTTGGGGACATTTCTGGCCAGTTTATGTAAAGACACCAAAGCTGAATCGGGATGAATATACGTTGAGAGTTAGTCAGTAGATGGGTAAAGAATAAATATGACTCCATTTCACGAGTTAAGAGATGTATAATGTGCTGACAAGCAGAGTTCAGTCACACTTTGGTCTTTACACCCAAAGAGCTTAACAGCAGGTGGCATCTTAGCCGCGAAAGAGTTTTCCAGTTTTAAATGATCGCCCTCACCCTCCCGCCCTCCCTCCCTCCCTCACTGCTTCTTCTTGGTCTTTACAAGGAGTGAAATGGCGACTGGATGCTGCAAGGCTTTATGCTGAATGATTGTATTCGTCTGGGGTGCTCGATTTAGTTGCAAAGGGGAATGGGGAAGAGAGTTTGCTGCCTTATGGGAGAGAGGGAGAAGCCACCTGATAATTACTATATATAAATTAGTTAACTCTCAGTCTCTGGGAGTCACTACAGGCTCTGTCTGCCCTGTTGGTGTAGATATGAGTTCAGTTCAGTTTCATTACGGCAACAGTAACCTAGATGCTGCGACGCCAGTTTTAATTACCCTAAATCTCTCTCTCTCTCTCTCTCTCTCTCTCTCTCTCTCTCTCTCTCTCTCTCTCTCTCTCTCTCTCTCTCTCTCTCAAGCCGACTGTTGCTGACATCGTGCAATTTTGGCACCTGAAATAGGTCAGCATGGATATGCTAAGATTACACACAACATACACATTATATATATATATATATATATATGACTATTTATCACATCACCGTGATTCATATACAATCAGAAAGCTACAAGCGTCCTTTAATATCCAATTCACTCTACCTCGGAAGTAATATATTTTCATATATGTTACCGAAGGGGAATTTTTAGTTGATAATAAGTCCACCGTCCCGTGGGGTCGAACCAGCGACGGACGAGGAATCAGGACTACAGTGACACACTAACCAGTCGGCCACAAGAGAGGTATAAGTGAATACCATCTCCCATCAACTCACCCGTCGAACTCAGGTGTTTTGCGTTTGGAGACGATATCCACCCACCTCTGCCATGTTGACCGTGTAGTGCGTTTGTCGCACGTAGCCATATTATGACTATTTATCACATCACCGTGATTCATATACAATCAGAAAGCTACAAACGTCCTTTAATATCCAATTCACTCTACCTCGGAAGTAATATATTTTCATATATGTTACCGAAGGGGAATTTTTAGTTGATAATAAGTCCACCGTCCCGTGGGGTCGAACCAGCGACGGACGAGGAATCAGGACTACAGTGACACACTAACCAGTCGGCCACAAGAGAGGTATAAGTGAATACCATCTCCCATCAACTCACCCGTCGAACTCAGGTGTTTTGCGTTTGGAGACGATATCCACCCACCTCTGCCATGTTGACCATGTAGTGCGTTTGTCGCACGTAGCCATATTATGACTATTTATCACATCACCGTGATTCATATACAATCAGAAAGCTACAAACGTCCTTTAATATCCAATTCACTCTACCTCGGAAGTAATATATTTTCATATATGTTACCGAAGGGGAATTTTTAGTTGATAATAAGTCCACCGTCCCGTGGGGTCGAACCAGCGACGGACGAGGAATCAGGACTACAGTGACACACTAACCAGTCGGCCACAAGAGAGGTATAAGTGAATACCATCTCCCATCAACTCACCCGTCGAACTCAGGTGTTTTGCGTTTGGAGACGATATCCACCCACCTCTGCCATGTTGACCGTGTAGTGCGTTTGTCGCACGTAGCCATATTATGACTATTTATCACATCACCGTGATTCATATACAATCAGAAAGCTACAAACGTCCTTTAATATCCAATTCACTCTACCTCGGAAGTAATATATTTTCATATATGTTACCGAAGGGGAATTTTGAGTTCGACGGGTGAGTTGATGGGAGATGGTATTCACTTATACCTCTCTTGTGGCTGACTGGTTAGTGGGGTCGAACCAGCGACGGACGAGGAATCAGGACTACAGTGACACACTAACCAGTCAGCCACAAGAGAGGTATAAGTGAATACCATCTCCCATCAACTCACCCGTCGAACTCAAAATTCCCCTTTGGTAACATATATGAAAATATATTACTTCCGAGGTAGAGTGAATTGGATATTAAAGGACGTTTGTAGCTTTCTGATTGTATATGAATCACGGTGATGTGATAAATAGTCATAATATGGCTACGTGCGACAAACGCACTACACGGTCAACATGGCAGAGGTGGGTGGATATCGTCTCCAAACGCAAAACACCTGAGTTCGACGGGTGAGTTGATGGGAGATGGTATTCACTTATACCTCTCTTGTGGCCGACTGGTTAGTGTGTCACTGTAGTCCTGATTCCTCGTCCGTCGCTGGTTCGACCCCACGGGACGGTGGACTTATTATCAACTAAAAATTCCCCTTCGGTAACATATATGAAAATATATTACTTCCGAGGTAGAGTGAATTGGATATTAAAGGACGTTTGTAGCTTTCTGATTGTATATGAATCACGGTGATGTGATAAATAGTCATAATATGGCTACGTGCGACAAACGCACCACACGGTCAACATGGCAGAGGTGGGTGGATATCGTCTCCAAACGCAAAACACCTGAGTTCGACGGGTGAGTTGATGGGAGATGGTATTCACTTATACCTCTCTTGTGGCTGACTGGTTAGTGTGTCACTGTAGTCCTGATTCCTCGTCCGTCGCTGGTTCGACCCCACGGGACGGTGGACTTATTATCAACTAAAAATTCCCCTTCGGTAACATATATGAAAATATGTTACTTCCGAGGTAGAGTGAATTGGATATTAAAGGACGTTTGTAGCTTTCTGATTGTATATGAATCACGGTGATGTGATAAATAGTCATAATATGGCTACGTGCGACAAACGCACTACACGGTCAACATGGCAGAGGTGGGTGGATATCGTCTCCAAACGCAAAACACCTGAGTTCGACGGGTGAGTTGATGGGAGATGGTATTCACTTATACCTCTCTTGTGGCCAACTGGTTAGTGTGTCACTGTAGTCCTGATTCCTCGTCCGTCGCTGGTTCGACCCCACGGGACGGTGGACTTATTATCAACTAAAAATTCCCCTTCGGTAACATATATGAAAACATATTACTTCCGAGGTAGAGTGAATTGGATATTAAAGGACGTTTGTAGCTTTCTGATTCTATATGAATCACGGTGATGTGATAAATAGTCATAATATGGCTACGTGCGACAAACGCACTACACGGTCAACATGGCAGAGGTGGGTGGATATCGTCTCCAAACGCAAAACACCTGAGTTCGACGGGTGAGTTGATGGGAGATGGTATTCACTTATACCTCTCTTGTGGCCGACTGGTTAGTGTGTCACTGTAGTCCTGATTCCTCGTCCGTCGCTGGTTCGACCCCACGGGACGGTGGACTTATTATCAACTAAAAATTCCCCTTTGGTAACATATATGAAAATATATTACTTCCTAGGTAGAGTGAATTGGATATTAAAGGACGTTTGTAGCTTTCTGATTATATATATATATATATATATATATATATATATATATATATATATATATATATATATATATATATATATATATATATATATATATATATATATATATATATATATATATATATATATATATATTATTGTGTGTATATATATGTATAAAAATATTCATATAAACTTCAAAGATAGTAATTGGTTCCCTGAATCACGTCAAAAGGATTCCTTGACCAACCGAGTTCCTTTTTGAGTCACATGGGAGGAGCGATGATGTGGGCGGAGCCATGCTACCTTTCGGTTAGGCCAATCGTGGAGAGAGAGAGAGAGAGAGAGAGAGAGAGAGAGAGAGAGAGAGAGAGAGAGAGAGAAGGCATCCAAGTCAAGATACCATGTTGACTGTCGCGTCCTCCAGCGCTCAGTAATCGTAAAGAATTGGTAATTTTAAGTTATAAATATAAGGCAATATATCGAACTTGTCCTGCTTATTAAATGGGTTTATATAAGACAGGAACCACACCATAGGTCCCAGCGCTTGGTCTCTGGCCTCAGCTTTACACATCCCATTCAAAAAAGTCGAGTTACTGACACAGGAATGATTTGAGTCCAAGCAAAGCATAAAAGTGGTAGAGGTGCCCGTAAAGGATTCTTGGCAAATACATGAGACACAATTTTGAGGAGAACGCAGCTGCTATTCCCAACACAAGTTCGTGGAGGACATGTCCTGCTCAATTTATATACATATACCAAAGCCGAATCAGTGACACTATATACTTGAAGAGATTATTAGAGGGTTGATAAAGAAATAATACTGCATTTCACGTGTTGAGAGAAAGGAGGTCATATTCTCAAGAGGAGAGTTCAGTAAGGCTGAAGTCTTGAAACTCGAAGTGTTTTCCAGCTTTAGTTGTTTTGACTCGTGATAAGTGATTTGTTTTTTGTCTTAACAATGAGTGGAACGTGGATTGAAATAGAACTGGTAATGTTACTGATCATTTTGTATAGTTTATTGAGTCAAAAGTGATATATAGTCAGGTCTGATCAAAAAGTGATCAGCGCTCGTTCACGAGACAGCTTCCATTTTTGTAATGCTGACCAATAATAAATAAATAAATGTCGAATGATTAAGAACTCGCACTTCTAGTCTTCCCATTAGTCACGGGGAGGGAGGAGGAGGAGGAGGAGGAGGAGGAGGTGGAGGTGGTGGTGGTGGTGGTGGAGGTGGTGGTCTCCAGCATCCGACCATATTAAATATAGCACCAAAAGAGAGAGAGGGGGGGTGGGTGGGGGTAGGGAGGAACTGCCGTTGATTGCAAAGCAAAGGAAAGCCCTGAAGGAAATGTGAAGGATTGATGTACCGAGTGTGTCTGATCACTGACGTAGCTTTGTCATTTGAATGTGAAATGTTGCAAAACACAGTTTCATTTCATTCTGTTGAGTAGTAAAAATAAACGCTGCTGAATCTTGACGTACTGGGTTATAAAAATGCCTTATAAAGGCAGTTTAAGAAGGAAATGGCACACGGATGGAATGAGTAAATGTCGTTTAATATCAGGAACTGTCAATAGAATAATTAATCGGTTGCAATTGGCATTACTGAATAGTATTTAACATTGTCTGGTGCTATGCCACACGACGCTATTAGAATATTACATGGAGTACAAAACTGGAACAACTGCTTTGTAGTTTTGGACCTTTCTGTGATTGCTTGTATCAGACCTTTCTCCTAATAAGTAATTAATGGAGATATATTTTTTGTTTACAGACGAGGCGTCACTTCAGGGACTGCGGCCTTTTCGCATCTAGTGGTTTTTGTACATTTTACTTAAAGACACTTCGATGCAACTCACTCTCGGGATATTTTCATGAGGTCGCTCAAGCCATTAGTTACAGGAAAGACAGAAAAAGACATCATAGATTTGACAGAGAATTGAGCAAAGCATGAAGCCAGTCTCTCAGCTGAGAATAAGAAATGTTCCTCAGTAGAGATTTAGAGATTTAAAACTACGAAATCAACACGGTCGGTGAAGGTAGCTATTGCATCGGAGTGATGAAATTCAAGCGTGTGTCGGACAAGAGCCTCTCAATAGAGCGCAGAGATGACGATTCTGATGATGATAAAACTCGCAGACTTATGAAGAAGTCATCAGTTTCAGCGACGACATTATTTTCGTGGTAACGAACTCAGTTGTAGCGAACTGGCTTCCTGGTTGTGCTGAAACTTCTGTTGGTACCAAAGCGACGAGAGGCGGGGGAGGAGGATGAGCCAGGAACCACTTCACACCAAATTCGATAATTGAACTCGGTAAGTTTACTTTTCCTTTGTTGTCTAATAAAAATGCTTAAAAAACATTAATCAGTCGATAACTCAAGGGTAGATAAAAGTGCAAAAGTATTTGTATCCATCAAGAAAAATAAACGAATTATTTTTGGTGCAAATGCTGACTTGACTGAAGGTTTTATTGTATAGTTATTATAAAAATTACCCTTATGAAAGAAACAGGTTAATAAATTGACACAGGACTGAAGAAGTCTCAACTTTTGACAAAAAAGTGTCATCGTATCTCAAACACACAATGACAGGGTCTGCAGGAAGGAACATTCTTGTCAACCCAATTCCCTGCAAGCTCTGATTCAGACTACACACTGAATGTTAGGCTTGTCGTACTGTGCATATTTTGCGAAGTTATTCATCCCATGCCTCTGATTTATTTACAAAACCTGTCTGTGCCCCGTGGACATTACTTATGGTTCTTTGCAGTGTCCCTTTCTTAGGCCCCTAGCTGCAACCCCTTTCATTCCCTTAACTGTACCTCCTTCCATATTCTCTCGCTTCCATCTTAATTTCCACCTTATTCCAACAATTGTTGCATAGTGCAATTGCAAAAGGTTTTCCTCCTGTTTCACCTTTGTAACCTTTTACTCCGTTTTCCTTTCAGCGCTGAATGACCTCATATGTCCCAGCACTTGGCCTTCAGCCTAAATTGTATATACTCTTCTATTCTGTTCTAATCCCCTTATTACACAGCCATCGAAGGTGAGTGGAATAAGCAGCAGTCCTCTGACTGGGATGATGTGACTGAGTCGCGTGAATCCGAAGTCTCTGCTGTGATCTGAAGTTTCTGTGGGAGATGATGTTTTTAAGTATCAAGGAAGATTTTTCTGTGTTCTGTGGCAGCATCAAATGACAATATTGAGCTTTTATATACTGTTTATTGTAATGAGCACTGACGAAAATGTGGCAGTTATTATTGCATCAAAAGTTCTGTGGGATTTTACTATAGATGGTCAAACGGAAGAAGACAGAACATGCTCCATGGAATAGTGTTCCCAAACCTTTGGCTTAAAAACTAGACAGATTTGTCAATAACATAAGTTACTGACATATCTGTACAGTTTTTCAGTCCACGTTTCGCTCATTGTAAAGACCAAGAAACAATGAACGTTACTGCAATCATTTAAAATTGGAAGGCACCTTTGCAGCTCATGTGACATGCTAAAACTCACTTGAGGTTTCTAGTCTACAGCGTGACTGAATTCTCCTTATAAGAGCATTATATATATATATATATATATATATATATATATATATATATATATATATATATATATATATATATATATATATCTCCTCTTAACACGTGATATGCTGCAGTAGCATGATTTGACTAACTTATCCAATAACCTCCTAGGTATATCAACTAAACTGAACAGACAGGTCCTAGCATTTTGCTAACACCACCTGCGTTCTACTCTGAATGTTGTATTATGTTTTTGCCAGCCATCCTTAACCGCGAATTCCACCAACTGCATATATGTTTTGCTTAAACTAAAATCGTACCTGCATTGTTTTACTCTGACCCCGTGATAATATCGAGTAATACTTTCTGCCCTTAACAGTGCTTGGGGCTATGGCTGAATTAAGAATACAGGTGGGGGGAGGCACTCTGCAGTTACTGTATACAATGTTCATTCTACATGTGAACGTCCTTAGCTTATGGCATTCATTGTTATTTTAAGTAAACTTACACTCTTATCTTAGTCAAAATAATAATAGTGTTCCTGCCAGCTGAAAATTAACTATCATGACAGATGATATTTTCATATTTTATCATAGCTCATTGGAGCTTAGGATGATCTGATATTCTGATTGCAAGATTTGTTGACTAAAACTTCGGCTCTCTCTCTCTCTCTCTCTCTCTCTCTCTCTCTCTCTCTCTCTCTCTCTCTCTCTCTCTCTCTCTCTCTCTCTCTCTCTCTCTCTCTCTCGTTGTCTGTGTCTCAAGAGAGCGCCGATTAGACCATCTTTATGGAGTATATATACAGTAAATAAACCTTTGATTCTTCGAGGGTCTGCCTGGAAGAGTACGTGACAATTAATAAATGCGTGGATTCTTATAATGTCATCATACCGCCTTTGGTGATAATAATAATAACGGCAAAAGACACTTCAATGCTCATTACAAAAAACTATTTGTATTAGTAACTCGACTGACCCAGTAATAAAATTGCTGTTCTCCAGGAAATTGGATTTTGTACGCTGCTGGTGGTCCTCCTGAGTGACACCGCCAGTTTTTGGATGGTGTTTTGAACGTATGGACTCTTGAGCCTTTGTCTTAGGTGGGGCTTTCAGCGGGGAGTTTTCCGGAGGGGGTAGAGCCGTCAGTGCACCTCCTAAGAATTGCTTCATAGTGCTTCAACTGTGAGGTTTCTTCCGATTTCACCTCTCAAACCTTTCCACTCCCAATTTCCCTTTCAGCGCTGAATGACCTCATCAGAGGTCCCATGGGACCAGTGCTTGACCTATGGCCCAAATACTAGATTCCATCCAGCGGGAATCTTATACCCTTTGATGACTGCTTGACCAAAAGGGATTTCAGTGTTGAATTATGTGCTACAGAAAACCTGAGTTAGGCGTTGGTGGATCATGAATGTTTGAACAGTGGCCCATGAGGATAGGATCTTGATTCTAATTTTTCTGTTCTGATAAATGAGGAACTTGGGTAATCGCTCCAGTCTTGAAACTCGGGCTGCTTTCAAGGCTGTTATATTGGCCGTAGCAGTTTGTTCTGTTTTCCGATGGTTACACAAATGATATTGATTGCATTTGTTAAATAAATGCTTTTGGCTACAAATTGGGTGAAATGGGGATTGAGATATATTAAAATTGGTTATATTTCTTAGTTATTTGCACAACTCAAGTCAGAAGTGATATTATGCAGGTTGGGAACAAATTAGATTCCATGCAATGCTTTCCAGTGCTGACTGAGTAGACCAGCATTGGTGTCTGTACTGGTTACAAATATTATATAAATTATTATTAATAATGACTGATAAGCATATCAAGTTTAGTATCATATGCTACTATTTCAACTAATTAGACATGACAGTAGCTTCTGTATTTACTCACGAATTAAAGTTTTATGGATTTAATTATTACAAATATATTAGTTCTAGACTTTATAATTTAAGCCGATGTATTATAAATAATGAGCTTCACTTATTTTTCAAGTACTCATTTTTCAAAGCTCCGATACCATAAACATGGTCGTGCGAGAGATTCAGCTTGAGATGGAAGCTCACCAGTTATTTAAAGCTGAAGCTTGCTGTGCCACACCTGTTCCTCTGAAGCACTTTTGTTGCTCCAGTGTGACTGTATCAAAATATCAGGTCAGTTCATGACACTACCGAAAATAAGGTACAAATTATTGGTCGCTCTTAGTGATGACATGAACTCGAATGGAAAATTCTTGAACGGTGAATGATCAGGAGTCAGAAGCTGTTCTTCAAGAAAACTTTATTGCTTATTATCTTATTTTGATTACCAAAATTGTTATGGAACCTCTGCTAAAATGGAGTTAGGACCTGTGTTTTTGGAAGCTTATTTTTTCTTTTTCTTTTTTTCAGAAATTATCAGAATCTACACCGGCTATGAGTTGTCTTCTTAACCCGTTTATTAGTTTGATCGGAAAATAAATCTTCGTAAATCGACATAGGTCTAATACCAAGGCCTTTCTTTCTTCAAAGTACAGACAATGCACTGACCTGCACGATATGTCATGAGTAAGTTTCTATATTAAAACGTATTCAAAAGTGAATAAACAAATTTTACCCTCAATTACAGTGAGAAATCCTTTGAAATAGGCCTGAAGTGAGCACACACTTGCACAATTTGTTTTAAATAGAAAAACGCGTTGATATAGGAGGCTGTGAGTTTTGACGTTTGAAAGTGAAAAATACCTTCGATTTTCTGAAGTACTGTACCTGCATTGCACGCGGCCTTTTGTTCTTGCATTTCTTGGCCAGTCCTAGTCTGTGAGATTTAGATCTACAATGAGGGAAACTGTCTTTGCTGAAACTGTTCATTTTCCTCACTGCACCGATTGCCCAGATACAGAAAACCTTCAGAAAAAGGCGATGATTTGTTGAGCGAGTGTTTGATTGTTATAGAAGGGATGTTCTCGACTGTGAAATGTTCTAGGCAATATCCTTCAGTACAATTGGATAAAAGAATGATTTTAGAAACTAGGAAGGAAATGACGGTGCCTGTCTTTCTAGTAGAATTTGTCAATTCATTCAGATTCTGGACCATTGGATAAATTGAAATTGTATGCAGTACCAGAGGACGGTAACAATGATTGCTGTCCAGGGGTCATGGCGAAGCATTTAGAGCCAGTACTGAGGCCAGTCTTAAAAAGGGCTCAGTTCTCTGACATAACAAACCACAGAGAGTGATTTTCCTCGCCCAATAGCTGTGTAACTCGAGGAACTACAACGTCCCATTTCTCTGGAATTAGAGACATGTTCATCCTTAACTGTTATTTGTATGGAGCTTTTCCCCCCAATATTTATCTATTAATTTGTTAACTCATCTGTTTTCCTCATTCTGTATTTCCCTTTGCCTTCTGTTACTTCTTACTAGTGATCACCTCGATGATATTCTTTGGAAGCTTTCATTCTGTATTTCCCTTTGCCTTCTGTTACTTCTTACTAGTGATCACCTCGATGATATTCTTTGGAAGCTTCTTGAATTTCAAATCAAGGGCTCCTTTGGTGGGCTTGTTCCATACGCATAGGGTTCGTCTTCTGAATAATAATAATAATAATAATAATAATAATAATAATAATAATAATAATAATAATAATAATAATAATAATAATAATAATAATAATAATAATAATAAAGTAGTTAATGCAGAATTTTCCTTCAACAGCGATAGTTTGGCGCAAGTTCTGCAGACGGCCATTTCGATCCAAATCTTTTCAGTACATCCACGAAGACAATTAGATGCAGCTCAAGGCCTTTTGACAGTTCGGTAAGTCATTCAGTTATTGAATAAAACAGAAAAAAGAAGACGTCCCATCTCGATATTGCGCCGCGTGTAACAAAGCATTTCTCTTCCTTTCCCGAATGCTAAATTCATACAAAGCATTTGATAAGCCAGTAAACCCCGTCCTTTGACAGAGAGAGAACTGAGAAAACGCCCCTCAGTAAGAAAAGTGGAATTTGCTGTGGGGTCTGTGAGTACAAACTTTTTTTTGAAGTAATGAGCGTCAGGGCGACCTTGTCTCTGGAGTAAACGTTGTCGTCAGTCAGCTGTTTTCAGGATCCGTTTGCCTTTATGTGGTGCTATGTCGCAGTACATTAGCACGGCGAAATCTGTTTATTAATTATAGCCCAGGAAACTTGAATGTGAGAAATCAGCACGGTATAGGTCAAACTAATGTCATTATGTTCGAATCACGAAATAATTATGAGCAATGAAATAGCAAAGTTAAAAAGTAGTGAAATATGGAAATTAAACGTAATTGACTTTGCGTCTTGTCCATTTGTCAAATGTACTTGTTATCCGAGTTATGTAGAGTTTCATTTAGTTAGGGATAAACTTGTGTGCATGTGCCGGATGGGTGCCTATGAATGTAAAAATAAATGGAGTTGATGGCTGTTCTGAAACAACTTCTTCAGTCCATACCAAAACGGCATCGAGGACGAGGGGGAGGAACCAGGAACCTCTGTGGTCACTAGAGAACTGGTGTCAAGGGTTGCATACGAGAGCACTAATATTAACTTTTAGCAGGCCACTTTTGCCTTACGCACTCACATTACTAGTTTTGTATTAAGTTCTGCTATGACAGTACGTACCTTGAGACCTTTTTGCTGTCAATTTCCGTTTCAGCGCTGAATGACCTCATAGGTCGCAGCGCTTGGCCTTCTGCCTAAATTCTATGTTCTCTCTCATTTCCCCTTTCTTTTCCCCTCTGTTTCTTTCTGAAGACTGAAAGAAACTCTAACCTTTTTTCTCTCTCTGACTGAAGCATCGTTTCCTTCCCACACCCTTTTGCTCACTGAAACTCACTGCGGCAACATGAAATCTTTTCCTGGCTGACTTCCCTCCTTCCTCTTTCTTTGTCTGTCTGTCTGTCTGTCTGTCTGTCTGTCTGTCTGTCTGTCTGTCTGTCTGTCTGTCTGTCTGTCTGTTGCAATTTGTTTCCTTTTTTGGGGGGTGGGGGGTGGGAGGTTGTTTTCAGAGGAATGTGAATGAAACCCCAACCCCCACCCCCTTTGAACCCTCGCCTAAATCAAATGGTTTTATCAGTGTATCAATTCCGGTTCAAATGCACACACAGGAGCTGGAAGCAGACCTGAAGGTACACTGACCAACTAAAAGTAGTTTTGTCTACCATCTGGTTGCACACGCACACGCTCACTCACTCACTCACGCTGTCCTCATTATGACCTTATGCCATCGTGAGTGCTGAAGGCTTTATGAAGGAGACTAAAACAGAAAGAAAGTTTGAGTGATTACAATTCCTGGGATCATTAGGGGGGGCGGGTGGTGAGACCGTTGGGAGCGGGGGATAATTTGCCTTTCAGGAATCCTAAGATGCTACAGTTATGCTCAGCTTCTGTGTACTGTAGGTCATAGCCGATAGAAATAAATCTCAAATCACTAGATGCAAAGAGCTCTCTCTCTCTCTCTCTCTCTCTCTCTCTCTCTCTCTCTCTCTCTCTCTCTCTCTCTCTCTCTCTCTCTCTGTCAGCCAATCAGGAGTCGCTTTCGCCTCTCCAGTTCGAAGGGAGTTGCATGGACTCTTGTGATTGGCCAAAAGCATTCTGGGTTAAGGTTTTCAGTCGGACTGTAGCATTGGCTCTGCTGAGCCATGTTTGTTGTTGTCCTCCGTCAATGAGGCTTTGTGACAACGAGACTCCTAATGATCGAGGATATTAATGAGTGTTGACTGGAGTGAGTTAATCAGGTTGTAGTGGTTGAGAACTCCGTGATTCTAGACACGTCAGAAGCATAGTTTTGTGGCCACACACGAGTGGTGATTCGTTCCAGTCAGAAGTGTGTGAGTTCCGTGAGAGACTTGTCAATATTGCTCCCCAAAGGCCTCTGGTGAGGAATTTAACGCCACTGCGAGAGGATGTGGCAGTGTCCCCCCGCTGAAGGACGCTGACTTTCTTGTGGTTTATATTAAAAGACCTGCTTTTGCTATAGATAAGTGCTAGAGCTTCGGAGGAACCCAACACCAGGCCAGAGGAGGAGAGTGCCAGCGTAGTCTGGGTCAAGTTTGGCATTCAGTCATGAGTGTTGCATCACCGGGCATGTTGAATTTCAACTTGAAGAGCGGTGCTTCAGTGCAGTATGCATGGAATCAAATAGTTCTGAATGGAGTTCATAACCTGTTAGGCTAAATTGATCAGGCGATTTTTGCTTCCTAGACTCATGGGGTTGTGGTACCTTATTATAACCTGTTGCATTCAGGGAATCCCGCAATGTCTGCTGTCGTTTTCCCGAGAGGAAGACCAGCAGCATCGGGTAAGAGCCAATCTATTTAAACTGAACTCGTCATCAGTCAAATATGATCCGTGTTCCTTAAAACTCCACTTACGTAATGATGGTTGGTCATTATTGTGGACCTCAGTTTAGAAAGATTTTGGAGTCAGGGAGGAGGTGTATTGTATGGGCGGAGTTTAAGAACCATTTTACCCAAATCATAAACTTTTGAGTAGATGTTTCAATGCAGTGTTTCATGACCAGTTAAAAGGGACATCAGCTGCGCCAGTCGCTGAAAATGTCAAAATCTCTGAGAACTCTGTAATAAGAGTCTGTGAGGTTCCTTCATAAAGGTCAGTTCTTATTCTTTGTTGTCGTTTCTCAGTGAAGAAGACGGCCTTGTGGCAGCACTGGACCTTGTCCGTAGGGGCAGCCCCTAAGTGTTAAAAGGATCTTTGTTTATGCAAGGGAAATAAGAAGGGCAGGATTCCCATTCCTTTGCAGAGTCCTTCTGCCCGTCCGTTGAAAAGGCAATGGAAAGACAGCGATGATGGGGAAGTGGGAGAGAGTGACGCCAGGCATAGAAGCAGGTTCTCATTTGCAAGTGAGTTCTGTAGTGAGCAGATTCATTCACAGTCGAGGTGGTATCACAAGTCCAAGATGGATACTTAAGCAAAACAAAACAAAA